>JALJCO010010055.1:0-113058 GCA_023101725.1 Atherinomorus stipes | reverse complement strand
TGAAAATATAATTTTATTACCCAGAGAAACCAACATAAACTAAACTAAACTAAACCAAATGCCAAGCCTCAGGGTGAGCAAGGATAAGGCCGGGCCGTTCCCTGGTAAGGGCGGTCTTTTATACCTATTGGAGACAGTGGCCAGCTGCCTCCAATTAGTCATCATCACCTGGCCTGAAAGAAACAAAGAAGTTAAAACAAAGAACCAAAATGGCACTAGCCGTCATATATGCAAATATGATGCTCCACCAAAATTTATCTTGTGAAGAAGTGTAAAATTGTATAAAAAATTAAGCATAAGTTAATTAAACTGCAGTGTTAATTAATTAAAGTTCAAAGACAGAGAAGGGAGGATTTCTGAATCCAACTTAACAAAATTAGATGGATTTGAAAAGTACCAGGCCTAGATTAATGACTAATCAAGGAAGATTAATTCACAATCACCAATCTTTTTGTGACATCTATCAAGTTCAATAGCAAATGAGAGGGATTTTTCCTCTTCACAGGTTACATGTTTGACTGAAGTGGCTCATTCACGCCCCTGTCCTGTTTGGACTGTTCCTTAGGAAGCGATGTCAGGTGGACGGACTTTGAAAAGCTTCCCGAAAACCTGGTAGTTCATCTGTAACTCTTCACAGTCCGTCAGCTCAGTACTGTCGGTTTTGGTATGTCCTTTCTCATCCATCTCATCCAGAGACGCAGCTCCTGGAATGATGTTGCGAGACAGTTGATAGTAAAAATACCAGCAGATAAGAGCACACAGGAGTGCACACAAGAGTGATTCAAAAATCAAAAATAGCTTTAGCCGAAATGGGCCAGAAAAATGGAGAAAATGAAAGAACTCCTGTGAGTTTGAAATACAAAAATACTTATTAAATTATTCGGCTTGCGCTGAGTTGGTACGCAGACGTTAACTTGTTCCAACTTCAATAAACATGAAAGACCAAGGGGAAACTTGGTGAAACAAACACATTCATTCTTTTTTTTTTTCATTCAGGCCATCTCTTTTATCTACTCTACTCCTGATCCATTTCATCATCTCTCCATCACTCCTGCTCATTCAGTTCTTCACTGCACTCCTTCTCTGTGTTCAGACTCATGCACTGGCTTAACACATGATTTACAGTCAACCCAATAGGGAGCAGACGGTCTTACAGCTTCAGCTTACGATCAGACAAGGCTCAAATGGAAATTTGACTCAGTTATTTACTACGGCTACAAACAACTATGGTCCCTTCATTCCCTTTTGTTTCTGGAAATAAAAAATGAAGACATTTTTTAACATTGGGAACATTTTAAGTGATGCATCATTTTTTAAAATGGCATAAAATCAATTGAACACAACAAGAAAATAAGTGATTATACAGCACAGCCACAAAGTATGATAAAATCAGAAATGTTCTAAATCAACATATCAAATTAAATTATTTAACGTTATGTAATTCTTGATTATTTCAGCTCTCTGTGCTTACAAAGTATAGAAACAGGCAAACATTTAATATGACACACACAAGATTAACATGAATTCACTTGCAAAGTAAGAGATCTGTTTTTCCACTGCAACTTATTTGAAAATCTTCACCAGTTCTCATCTTTATTGATCTGAGAATATCATGAGTCCTGTCAAAGGAAAGATCTGATTTAAGAGATCGACATTAGCTTGCTTTCATAAGTATACACTGTCTAGTGTTTAAGACCACATCTAAAATGTTTAGTGGAAGAGGAAAAGTTTTATGGTGAAACTCAGAATGCAAAAAGGTTAAAGAGGGGTGTCCGGGCATCTTTCAGAGTTGGTTCTGAGAGAAGAAACCTGAAATTAGGATCTCAGTTTAAGAGTTTAGAGAGGGTTGGAAAGGGTATAGGCATCTCACACCACCATGTTTTGATAACATGTGATCTGGTGTAACTTATGGGTCCGTTAATGGCTCTCTGGCAGATTTGTGGTTTAATTGGTCTCAGGCTTCCTAAAGAACAATGGTTTAGTGCAGGGGTACCCAAGTCCAGTTCTTGAGAGCTACTATCCTGCAATTTTTAGAACATACTCTCTCAAACACACCTGAATCAAATGGTTAATTCCTTTATGCACACATCATTCAGCTCTACAGAGGCCTGGTAGCGAGCGATTCATTTGATTCAGGTATGTTGGAGAAGGGAAATGTGCAGAATAGTAGCGCTTGAGGACTAGACTTGGGCAGCATGCTTTTTTGTTTCAAGAGTTGAATCTGTTTAAAATCCAACTGTGGCATCTGGTGATCGATCAGCATCCCAAAGCATATTTTACTTAGTCATGTACTGTATGTCTCTCCTATCTGGGCATTTTGACCTGTGTACACTACGAGCACATTTACAGTTGATATTTATTTGAAGGAGCACATCAAACTCTTCCTATTTAATGATGATATGCGATTATATCAGAGATGTTGAAATAATGATGTATGAATTTTTTATCTGTGTTTAGTGCTGTGATGTTAATATATATATATATATATATATATATATATATATATATATATATATATATATATATATATATATATATATATATATATATATATATATATATACACTTATATGTCACTTTTGTTGTCCAGATTTTGTCATTTTTCACAGGAAACATATAAAACAGAGGGTTGTTTATAAACGGGACCTTTTTTTTTTCCATAGCAGACTTTCTAACTTGTCACAGCAGGCGAAACACAGGTGGAACTAATCACACTAATGACGCCTCTGTTCCATTGAGGTGTCCCAGTAAGCCTCTGGCAGCAAGTCAAAATGCACACTATCAGGACCTTGGAACTGCTACGCCTCAATGGTTATTAATGATATTAGTTACACCTGTGCTTTTCTCTGACATGTCAGATTGTTGGCCTGCAGACCTTTCCTCCAGTTGGCATTTTCAGTTGTCAAACAGGCTTGCTGCTGCCGGTTGTTTGAGCACTTCGCTGTTACTTCTTGAATACTACTGTAGTGTACCTCAATAGGACTGAGCCATCAGTTCTGTTTTCAGTTGCACCTGTGCTGTCTCTCTAGTGGCTAGTCAAAACATCTACTCTAAGACAAAGAACACAAACATTTTTTTAATTATTTTCTTTGTTGCTCCACACAACGTAAAAAATAGAAAATCAGCAGACTATGATCAAAAAAAAATCTCTGTTCATGCAAAAGCACACAGACACTGTACGTATAACTTTTTGACAGATTGCACAAGTAATTCAAGAAGTTTCCTGTCCCTCATTACAGGTAAGATGCAGCTCAGTCATATGTGACAGTAATTTCCTAGGCAGGAAAATTTTCACTACATTCTCCAGTAAGAATCATTGTTTTCTCAAAGTAGTCCTAAAGCAGGGGTGGCCAAGTCCAGTCCTTGAGAGCCACTATCCTGCAACTTTTAGATGCAACACAGCTGAATCAAATTAATGTCTCATTACCAGGCGTCTGTGTCCATGAGGTAATTCAGCTGTATTGGAGAAGAAATGCATCTAAAAGTTGCAGGACTGGCTGTTCTATCCATCTTCTGTGTCTTTTTCGTGGATATTTTGCTTTATTTTCTCAGAGCATGGGAATGCATAGCCAGACATAGCAAACAGAGCTGTACCAATGAAAACCAATGGGGTTAATGTTGCTGTTTAGCACATGCGCAATCAGCAAAAAGAACAAAGAAGCTGTGATGTATTTAATGACTACACAAACCCCCATCATTAAGTGTGCTACCTTTTGCAACGACTCTCTCTGAATATGTGGATTATCCTGATCTCCTCTACCAGTGATGGTATTCTGCATATTATAACTTTTTTGTAACAAGTAGTTATTTGAGATAATGTTGCTCTTTTATAATCTAACTTTAGGTTTATTTCTAACACGAACTATGTGCGAAACACATTAATCACATTGTGTAAGAAGTTGCTTTGCACCAGATTTAACTAATAGCTAATTTCCATTTGCAGTCCCAGGGCAGGTAAAAACAAAATAGAGGGTGACATACTGGTACATACATTCTCCCCAAATCCCTTCCAAACAAACACACACACACACACACACACACACACATAGCATACATACAATCAGTACAGTATACAGTATACATATCAGTGCAGAAATACATAGTTAGCGCTCACGACACCTTTTTTTCCACTTCACGAAAGTAGATATGGAAATCTGTGCAAGTTTGTAAACTATCAGGAAAACTATTTCATGCTTTAATTGCTATATAAGAAAAAGCTGATTTTGCAAATGCAGCATAGTGATTAGGCACGCTACAGTCTCCCTCTAGTAGTCCTGCTCATTCATTCGGAACAGGGCTGGATACATGTTCGCAGAGGTGGAGGAGCCACATTACTGTATGTATGAACCCATGCACTAGTTGTATATTGTAAAACAATATTAGCAACAATATTAAATGAAATACTCAGAAATACTACTTGTCTGGTACAAACAGCCATGTTATGTTCAAAGTCATTTCAGTTATATTCATCAAGGCATTTCTTTAAACATTTACAGATCAGGAGTTATATACACAAGTCACAAAACATTTTAATAACCTCACCACTGTGGAAGCAATAGCAATAAATGACCAGTCCAAAACGGGCTTAATATCCTGTTTTATGGTGTGTAGACCTAAACAGTCAAATTTCTGTTGAGGAATGGCAGAAAATATGCCTGAATGCCAAAAAACAGTTTACTAACTTAAATTATTAAAATAAATGGCTAATTAGGACATTTGTAACACCTACCTTGCTAAACAAATCCAATCCTGATATACCAGACTTGGTATATCAGGCACTAAATGTGGAGCTAAGGGTACAATAATTCACTGTCTATGGGAATGCCCCCAAATACAAGCCTTTTGGACAGAAGTGCTAAATATGCTTTCATACATCACAGGGGTGAAGATAAAGCTGTGCCCAAGACTGTGTGTCTGCCTGCAGAATATGTAATAAACAAGTTAAATAAGAAAATAATGTATCACAAGCAAACATAGCAGAGCTCAGTTTTGAAAGTCTACTAAAAATCAGGCCTTGAAGCCTGGTTAGTTGCATTATCAAGCCCCTACTTTTATCATGGAGGGTAAACATAACAACTTTAAGAAGATATGAGGGGAATTCTTCTCATTTCTAGTGAAAGAAAAAGCCACAGAGGTCCTATGAAAGGTGAAACAGATACAGTACAACTTTGTCTTCAAAACAATTAATTAAAAAGATACGTCCACAGAACGTCTAGAGGGGTGCAGAAAAAAAAAAATAAATAATATGTGGTAACCTCAGAAAAAAAGGTGCAGTCTTTTTTTTTCGGCACCGATGGGCAACATCAAATCCAACTCGCCTCTTGAACTGGTGTGTATAGATTTTCTTCACCTAGAACCCTGCCGGGGTGGGAGTGAATACAAACTGGTTGTAATAGACCATTTCACGAGGTTTGAACAGGCCAATCCCACAAAGAATAAGGCCGGGAAGACCGCCGCAGATCGGCTTTTCAATGATTTTATCCCTCGATTCGGCTACCCAACCAAACTTCACCACGACCAGGGAAGGGAATTCAAAAATGAACTTTTTAAGACACTCAGACAGCTCTCTGGTGTGGGTCATTCCAGAACTTCCCCCTACCACCCCCAAGGAAACCCCACAGAGAGACTAAACCGCACCTTGCTGCAAATGCTTCGGACTCTTGGGGAGAAGGAAAAGCAAAGCTGGAAGGATCACTTGTCCCATGTTATTCACGCTTACAATTGCACAAAACACGAGGCAACTGGCTTCTCCCCCTATTATTTGCTGTATGGTCGTCACTCGCGCCTCCCAGACGACATACTTTTTGGCCTTATAACAGGAGAAGGGGATGAAACCCCAAGGGGATATGCAGAAAAATGGGCAGGTAAAATGATTGAAGCATATCGCATAGCAAATGCAAACAGCCAACAGTCGAGTGCAAAGGGAAAGGACACTATGATAAGAAATGCAGGGGTGTGACCCCTCAGCTGGGAGACAGGGTCCTCGTACGCAACCTTAGTGAAAGAGGGGGTCCTGGTAAGCTCAGACCATATTGGGAACAGAAAATCTATGTGGTGAGAGAACAAGTGGGGGACAACCCGGTATACAAAGTCAGTCCAGAGACCAGTTACCCAGTTCGTACCCTGCACCGTAATCTTCTTCTGCAAGTCAATGACTTACCAATAGAACATTCATCCAGTCCAGTCAGTGCAGCACCAAAACCTCCCAAAAGAGCAAAGAAGGCCCGAGAACCCAATAATGCTCCAAGTGAAAGATGGAGCCCAGATTCAAGTGACTCAGAAGTTGAGGAAAGTGTAGATCCCCCCTGATACCCGTTTCCAAGGATTTTTTTTCAGGCTACTGGCTTCGGCTACCAGCAGAGAGGCCTGAAGTCGAGTGTGCTGTCCCTGATCAAACTGCTGCCTGTGAGCCACAAAATGAACCTAAACATGGCAACACTTTGAGAAAGTTCTGACTGGTGTAAGAAACAGAGAGAGGCAGAGTGTTATGGGTGAGGAATGTGAGGTGCTAAGTGAAAGTGAGCATGCTGTAGAACAACCTCAGCCTGACGACGACCATGAGATAGCTCAGGTAGTCTCTCCTGAAGCCACTGTCCCAGAACCTCCTCCCCCACACCAAATCCCCCTGAGGCAATCATCCAGGCAAAGCCGACCAGGCTTCATCTTCACCTACCCGTCACTGGGTCAACCAACCTACCAGTTGCGCCCCGCAGTGAGCACTGTTGGAGTTCAGCCCCCACATTGTACCAGTTGGTGCTATCCCCATCCTTATCCCTTTCAGCCACCCCCCGTTACACCATACCCATACATACCTGCCACATATTCAGTTCATTGTTTCTGAAGTTTCAGGGCTCACTTGAATAGAAAAGAAAAGGGACCAGTACACATATTCACTTAAAGATTTTTATTTTTCTACTTACCTTGAAGTGTTAAAAGTTGATTAATTCAGTGTTTTAAGTGAAGTGATTTATATGTGATCTAAGTATTTGGGGAGTTCTGTATTATTACTGTCAAGTGTCAGGAGCCACTTTTGTTTGTTGGGGAGAGTGTGGTAACCTCAGAAAAAAAGAGGTGCAGTCCTTTTTTTCGTATTTGCTTGCTTTAACATTATTTTACTTACCTTTTATCTGTACCGGTGGAATATTGCATACAAAAAAATACTCCAGCTTCTAAAATAAAGTAGTTAACATTTTTCCATATTTTCCAATGTGAAATGGTATTAATTCATGAGGAACTGAAGAGTGGAACCAATTGCTGGGTTTCCATTACACTTTTTCGAAAAATAAAAGCAGTCATCATCATTTTCTGTACCGCTTATCCAGTTCAGGGTCGCAGGGGTTGCTGGAGCCTATCCCAGCTATTATCAGGCGAGAGGCGGAGTACACCCTGGACAGGTCGCCAGTCTGTCTCAGGGCCAACACAGAGAGACAGACAACCATTCACATTCATACCTGGGGAGAATTTAGAGTGATCAATTAACCTAACATGCATGTCTTTGGACTGTGGGAGGAAGCCGGAGTACCCAGAGAGAACCCACGCATACATGGGGAGAACATGCAAACTCCACACAGGAAGGCCACTGTTGGAATTGTTTGTACCCCCTCCTCAGCTGGGAATCGAACTAGCGACCTTCTTACTGTGAGGCTGCAGTGCTAACCACCACGCCGGCCGTGCAGCCCAGAAAAAAAAGCAATACTTTTTAAATTTCGAAAAAGTACAATTGCGATATGCAGGTGTTTCCATTGAATGGTATCAGCCGTAATTCTCGTAAAATCCTGTCCCGCGAGACTCCACTTTGAGGAGGATGGAGATATAAACATGTTGTGTTTTAGAGCTGCTGCTGCTCCTCAACAGGAGATGAAAGCAGCGGATGATGATTCAGAGATAAAGTCCATACGGAGCTTCTGATCACATCAGCAGGGAAAAAACACTCGTGGCGACTTCCAAGACAGATGCCCGAAATGTAACACAAATTTAAAAACCCTCAGGATCAACTTCTGGGGTGTGGATGTCTTGATCTTGTAATCCACTTTTATCGGCACCAGTTCCTGACTGATGTCATGATGCAGCTGCTGATACGAAGGCGCAGCCATACAATGTTATCCGTGGTCACGTTTTATTAAATCCTGGTGACGTATAATTAACATGTGGGAACCAGATAACCGTGTCGTGGTGTTACAAATGTGTGGAAACGACATAAACAGCCGATGGCGAGTAATTGCGAAAAAAATGTTTCCACAACACTTATGCGCAAAACTGCTTTATCGAAACGTCTGGGTTTACGCCTCATGAAAGCATAAAAACTTTTTTTTGCGATATTTGAGAGTTTTTTCGAAATGGAGGTGTTTCCATTAGCAGTTTTTATGTGCGATATTTAGGTTTTGCACAATTCCAGGTGTAATGGAAACCCAGCTAATGATGCAGAACAGAGTTGCACTCCTGTTCCCCTATGAGAGGCACTTCCGCCCTCCCCTCAGAGGAAATTCAGGAAGAGAAATGAACGGTTCACGTCTTCATTCCTCCACACCTTTCACCTGTGTTTTCAGGTCAGTACTGTGTCTAAACTACAGAAAAACGTCTTTTGAAGCAAGACTTTTTGTAGCGATGTTATTTGCAGTGTTTATATCGGACTTTAGTGTCAAACAGTGTTTTAAAACATGAAAATGTCAGTGGGCACACGAGCGCACTTTTGTGCGGCGGCCATTACATTGCATTAACACTCCTGTGAACCTCCGTGCAGCTCATTAGCATTATTTTTACATGAAGAAGCACCTTTTCAACTGCTCTGGCCCTGAACACTTGACAATACTTTGTGAATTGTTATTCTTTTATATTGTTAAATAGTTGAAGAAATGTGTGAATGAGTTTAAAACAGAAGTGCACTTAGAGTTTACACCTAAACTTGAATCTTTTAATTAATTTTGTTCTACATTTATATTCCCGATGCAACCTGTTATTTGTCAGTCATTGACAGATTTGTTGAACAGCATTATTTTGGTTAACAAAGCCATAAATGTTAATTTGTTGTAACTTGTAGCTTACTAAGTACATTGTTTACTAAGATGAAACCCGCGAAAGTGGCTGAGGAAGATAATTACACAAAACCCATTGTGTTTACAGTTTAGTCATGTGGAATCTTAAGCTTGTGGGTTGTCATACCAAAACAAGGACATTTCATCCAGTTATAGACATTTAACAAAGATACAGATGCAAGGGAAATAGTGAATGTGTATTTTTTACATGTTTTGTGGCACTGTAATAAAAGAGAGAAAATTCAGGAAGAGAAACGAACAGTTCACATCTTCAGTCCTCGACACCTTTCACCTGTGTTTTCAGAGCGTGGACCAGAATTCTATTGTTGCTGAGGTCCAGCCTTGCCAGGGACCCGTAACAAATACATGTTTCATCAATTTTGACAGGTCCAAAATATATCAATATTTACAACTGATTACCATTCCAGTTTCGACACTAAAGGATTCTGCGCCATTAGCTCAGGAGTCGTAGCTCGACTGCTCTGTGTAGAAATTGTATCTTCTTTGCCTTACTCTTCCTTCCTCTTACTTGCGGGGAGGAATTAAACTCGTAGCTATCACCTTTAAGCTAATTGTTGTTATGAGTGTCTGTAATTTTGCCATAATACTTTATTGCCTCTTGAACACATTGATACTGTGGCAAGGTACGTAAGGAGGGACCCCGGGCAGGATTTGATCCCCAGACAGGTGAAAGTCATGTGTGCTAACCAGTCAGGGATACCCCTGTGGCCAGCTAGTGCGCATGATCAGTCTGAGGCAGAGTGACAGGACCCCACACTGTCACAATACCTTTTCTAGACTGTCAGATCAACCCTGATGAAACATCTTGTACTGTGTGTGATTGGCCTACCCTGACTTTTCTGAGTGACACCTTGCTTGTTCTTGTATTGTCTGTTATTAAATAATATTTAAAACTTGAATAGACACATTTTTGTCAAAGTCATTTCAACTCCCTCTCTTCCTCATTCTGAGGCTCACTTTAAATTTCAGTCATTGAATTTGATAATAACTCCATATCTAAATACATTATGTTGCTGTCATGTGACTTGCTTATTCGCTATTTGTCTTTTTCACCTTATTTTCACCTTAGAGTATTCCAAAGATATTTCACTTACCAGAAAAGTGGTGTTTGCACGTGGCAGAGCTGTGCAGGAGTATAGTTCGACAGGTTCGATTATTGTCCTTTCATAAAATTTCTGAAGTGAGCTTTTAAACCAAGTTGTCATGTTTTGAAAACATTTTACAAACACCACCAATCCTTCCTGAACTGTAACTTGTAGTGTTTTTGTAGACTTAACAAGACACAGGTCATGGTGACAGTTTTATCCCTTCCTCTTAGAAAATTCCCGCACAAACCTTTATCACTCTGCTCTTGAAAAAGTTCCACCGTTCAGTTTAATCCTTGAAGCAGTTCGGTGTCCTCTAAAGAATATTTGGTAAAACCATTCAGTCAAATCTATTCTAACTTATGTGCTTAGTTATTTTCTTTTTATCCTGAGGTTGCTGTTCTCTTTTCCAGTAATCACTGGCTAGTGAAGCTGCAGATTGAATGTTTTCTGCTGCTTTCCCGTTTAACTACAAAATCAGAATACTGTAGTGAAATGGAAAGCAACAGCATGCAATGAGTTTTCATTGCATTTAATTATGGCTGGCCACATATGCATATATCTGCATGGCACCCCTGCACGAAGAGCTCTGTCCCAATATTTGTCTCCTCATCTCAGAAGCACTCTGGTTTGGAGTGGGACCCATAAAAAGGGCTAAGTGGGCATTACTTGCCCACCTGCACAAACAGTTTATCCTCACAGTACAAACAATATGTGCAGCGGACCTAACAGAGCTTGCATATATTTATCAAAGTTCCATTTTCAAAGAGCTGCCATACTGTGGGAAACCACAACAAGTACTGCTGATTAATTATTTGTTGCGCTGTTACTATTAGTGCAGCTTCAGTGTGTACTTTCTGCCTCCTTTTAGGCTTATTTTTGTTAATGCTACATTATTAAGAGTTGTATCATCTATGAAATCAGTAGGAATGCTGTCAGTAAGAATTACATCTCACATTTTGTAACATAGTTAGACATAATGAGAAAAAAAAGTTCAAGCAAATACTGCAGCTTCTTTTTTTGAGATTTATTATTTTATGACTTCGAACGCCGAATAAAATGTTGCTCTTGTTAAGCTATGTGCTCAAGACTGGCGTTCGTTAGAGGAGCGCAGATCAGATTCTGTCTTATCTGCAGCTTTGCTGCAGGGAAATTTTGTGATCCAGTGCAACGACTGAAGATGGTACATTATTTCTTACGGGACAGCCGGCTCTCTTATCTTTTGTCCATCTGCTTAACTTTCAGCAGCACTGTAGTTAGTAGAAGTGGAGAGCCCCGTTCTCCTCCGTTCCAGTCTCAAAATACAAATCTGGTTTTCATGAACAAAACTTAAAGGCCCTGTACCTGATTTTATTTTGATCTCTATAAGAAAAAATGCTTTCTACACAGTATAATGTGTGTTAAGAGGTAATTTCATGAATCCAGGCCTTTTTAGTTTAGGTTTCTAACACTGGCGTGACGCTCTTCTCATGCCAATGCGGTTCATTCTACATAAGTTTCGGTTTCCTATCAGCCACTCAGTGTTTTCCTAACGAGGAGCGCCCTCCACTTGCACGTGCATGGCAGCACTTGTAAACAGAACCGCATGCCGTCTACCGAAGGGAAAGTCGCGATACCGCAGCAAAACAGCCTGAAAGCATCAAAACTTGAAATGCAGAAGAGACCAAAGAAGGAATAAAGTTCATGTAAATCTCGGTGGATTGTACTGAAGGTAGAGAGCAGCTGGACACCTCGGACTCAATGTGGACTGGAAGTCCGCCTGGACAGATATTTTTTCAATAACTTTTTTCTTAGCAACATTTTGTATGTCCTCGGGTGCTGGAACTGCCTCAGCTGGTCTACATAAGCCCCGTTTCCACCCGCGGGTCTGGGTCAGGTCGGGCCGGGCCAGGCCGGATCGGGTGGGTTTGGGTACGGATGTGTTGATTTCACGCTGCGTCCCCACAGCAACCTGTACCCTTATTCTGGAGGCGGAGAATTAGCTGGACAGCGCTGCTACGTGATTGTGTGACATCATCGCCATGTAACGCCGTTTAACCAAAACACCGGCGCCACACGTGACAGAAACAGAAAGGAGTCACCCCGGCTTTGTTTTTACGCTGGGTCACGCGGGAAGTGGCGGATTTTTCAATGAATCAGCTGATTGCTGTGTATAAGCTCCACCTCTTTGGTCCGGATCGGTTAGATCAGTACCCCTACCGAAGGGTACCAAAAAAGTAGGCCGGGTCGGGTCGGATATAAGGGTACCCGTCCCAGTTTTTATCTGTGGAGACGCAAAAAAACGTGGGCCGATCCGGCCCGACCCGACCCAGACCCGCTGGTGGAAACGAGGCTATAGTGAATTCACTGGAAGATGCAAGTTTTCTCTGGAGAGTTTCTTTGTGCACGAGTATGATTTTGTGCAGGTTATTTCATGCATGTCGAGTAGGAGGAGTGAAAAAGAAGGGAAGGAGCGTTTCTCACTGGGAGAAACAGTTAGGGGCGGGGCTTACAGTTCAAACTACACTGTTCATCTCGCTCATGGTTCAAAAATGTGCAAAATCAGGTACAGCGCCTTTAAATTTGTTGTTCCATAGCAAGGTATTTCTACACCATTTCTGGAGAAGAAGAAATGCTGCGATATATGTCATGCCCCAACAGACTTAGATGACTAAAATGTTATACCCAAACAGTAGGGGTGTAAATCACTGGTTTGATCACGATATGATATTATATCGTGTATAGTGTATTGTCTACCGATATCTCATTCAGTCACAATACCAATATCTCAATTTATATCAGTCACAACTGAAACGATATAAAACAATATTACAAGTAATAAACAAGGTTATTGTTTCTTAACATAATTGTAAGCTCTGCAGTATGACCTCCCTATGTCACACATCCACTGCACAGCTATAAGCATCTATTTTGTTGTGAAAATGTGTCAAAGGACCTTTAAAATGAAGCCATTTTCATAATAGATTGGGTTTGATATTGATTTTTGGTTGATCTAAGGTTGTTCGATCGATTTACAATCAATACATCAGTATAGATCAATGTATTGTTACACCCTACCAAACAGATAACGGGCATCATCAAGTAACTCAAGTAACTCGTCCGCTGTTTAGGCTTCCACTGAGCCTATTATCATATCATGATCATTCATCACTTGGTAATAAATCTGTAAGAAAAAGAAGTCTGATAATGAAATATGATATCATGGTGAGCATCATTAAGACGTGTCACTAGCGCAAAGTGTTGATAGTTTCTGGGATATTGTGCTTTTATGCCCACTGATCCTGCCCACAGGGACAGTGTATCACATAGATCACATGTGTGGTTGCACAAGTGCTGACTCCGTTGATGGTAAATCTTTTACCTTTATGAGGGTGGGAAAGAATTAATTAGTTTTTTATGGTTTTATTGCATTGTGCACAACTCCCACATCGGTAGTTGCCACTACTACTGAGGAGGAAGCAGACGTGTTTGTATTTTTTCCTTGGCCCTCTCTTTGTGCTAAAAAATGGCTCAAACCAGGTGATCACTTTTATGTTCCTTCATTTTATTCATGAACAAGAGTAGATCTTTAAGGATTGGGATTTTAAATATGCTAGTGTTCTTTTAAAAATACATCTTATGGCAGCAGGGTGGACTAAGTACTAAGTAATACATGTGACAGAGGAACTCTGCTTTTCCGGAGTCTTTTTAAATAAATCCGAACCAGTCTTTTTTAAGGCCAGCTGCTATACTTTATTAATCCAAGGGGACGGATGACCCCACTGCCTAAATCTATCTTTCATGTCCGCAGTGTTTTCCATGAAGTCCTCTGGACAACTTTCTGTTGAAAAAGTTTATGGATGTGTGACCTTTTTTAAAGAAAGTAGAAAAGAAACCTGCCGCCAGCACTAAGAAGTTTGCACTCATTTAATCCTAATACGTTGTTGTAGTGAGGGATTATTTG
Source organism: Atherinomorus stipes (assembly GCA_023101725.1). NCBI lineage: Eukaryota > Metazoa > Chordata > Actinopteri > Atheriniformes > Atherinidae > Atherinomorus > Atherinomorus stipes. The sequence continues at coordinate 98,977 of JALJCO010010055.1, read as the reverse complement.
TCTTTCATAACCCACATATCAAAGAAACACAGTCTTTAATTTCTCAAATTTGATGCAGGATGTGTTGTTGCCAAAGCTGTTCAACAGTGTGACATCTGTTGGTTCTTCAGAGTTTATATTTTTTTTTTAAAATGTCATCATTATGACCTGAAATTTTATCAGGACAATCAGAATCATTGATTTAAGTTCAAAGGGGTTAATAATTTGAACAAGTTTGCTGAATGGAAGGACCCAGGCAGGTTGATGATAAAGGATTAAGATAATGGGTCCGGAGAAAGGATAAGGGCTAACACACTCAAGTGTGTGCCTCGGTCAAATCAATACTTGGATGTGCCAGAATTTTCTTCAATCAAATAAAGATAAAACTGAAGTTATTGTGTTTGGAACCAAAGATGAGCATCCAAAGATTAGTCAGTTAGATTTTAGTTAAAAAAAAACAAAAAAAAAAACAGATCAAGCCAGAAATTTCAGTGCTATTTTGGACTTTTTGGATTTTGTAAGCTAAATTTCAAGCAGTATATTAAAGCAGTTACCAAATCCGGCTTTTACCACCTGAAGAATATTTCTAGAATAAGCGGACTGATGGGCTATCAACAATGATTAAAAACTTGTTTGTGCATTTTGTGAGGGCTCAACCCCCACAGTGGTAAAACTGTATTTCACCTACAGTACTTATTTCTTACAATACTTTTCTTTATATACTTTCTTTAATTTCTACCTTGCCAAACTGTTTTGGAGTGTACACATATAAACAGTGGAAGGTATTTATGAATTATGCATTTTTTAAATATCTGTTTCTTTGCTTTGAGTTGCCATTAAGTTTGATTTGTTTGGTAAGTAATATTTTTTAATATTGTTATATTTAGTCAACCTTTTTTATAGGCTGTACCCCTGGTTTATTCCTTCTTTTGGATTTTTGGGTCAATGAAAAAACAGGTTTTGAAATTACTTTCGGTGTCAGCATTGCCTTTCTGCTTGATCCCTGACACATTTGTTTTCAGCAGGCTTGATTATTGTAATGAGGTTTTTATAGGTCTGTCTGAAAAATCATTCAGATAACTGCAAATAATCCAGAAGGCTGCTGCTCATGTCCTCACAAGATCAGAACAAGGGAGCATGCCACTCCTGGTTTCAGATTAATACACCAGCTTCCTGTTCACCAAAGAACTGATTTAAGAATATTGCAGCTGTTGTACAAGATACTGAAGGGTGGCAGATTTATATATATACACACAGTCATCCTCAAAATTATTCATACCCTCAAATTAAAGAAAAGACTAAATTCAAAACAGTAATTCAAATAACAAGAAACTGATAATAAATAAAAATTTCCAAAATTATATCTTAGTGGACTTAAATATTGGTTTTGAATTATGGTTGTAAATAATAATTTAAAAAAAACAAACAAGCAAAACTGTCCCAAACCAATTACGGCACCTTATTAATAAACAGTGGACCAACATACCTGTCAACAGGTGCAGACGTCTGATTGGATGTTACAGAAAACACCTTATTGCAGTGATTGCCTTAAAGTCTTGCTCAAGAAAATTTTAGCTTCAGAGCCCCATCGTGCTTGTTTACTTGTTTTATATTTTTTGTGTGTTTGTTTTTAATATTTCTTTCGAACTCCAATTCAAAATCTGTGTCATGATTTTCTTAAAATTTTTATCTATTATTACTTTTGTCAGTTTCAGGTCCCTTCTAAGATTGTCTGGGTTGAATTTTCTTCAGTGATTACTTTTTGGTGGTGATGATAGTGATTATAATGGTGATGGGAATGATAATGATGGGAATAGCTATGATATTGATGATGACAGTTATGATGGTGGGAATGATTGTAAATGTGTGATGGTGATTATGAAGAAAAATATGATGATTGTGATAATGATGTGATGATGATGGTGGTGGTGGTGGTGGTGGAAATGATGGTGATGATTATGTTGACGGTAGAAAAGATGGTGATTATGATGGTAATAATCAAGATAGTAATGATCATGGGGATGATGGCAACAATACTTTTGGTGATGATGATAAAGAAGGCAATAATGATGATGGATGATGATGATGATGAAAATGGTGATGATGATTATGATACTGCTGAGTGTTGACTATGATGGCAATTACAATGGTAAAGATGGTGGTGATGATGATACAGATTATGATGTTGGTGACAAAGAAGGCAGTAACAATGGGATGATGATGATGATGATGGTCGACGATAGCGATGGTGAGGATGATGAAGGTGATGACCATGGTGGCAATGATAATGATGATAATAGCGATGATGATGAAGACAATAATAATTATTGAGATTTGTTTTGTATCATGTAACTTCCTCTATCATCAATACTGATCATGTACAGCACATTAGGTTGCCTTATGTATGAAATGTGCCATATAAATAAATCTTCCTTGCTCCTGCTCTGGCATTCATAGAAATATACAGCCGGGGAGGAATATATAAGCAGTGGAAGCAGTGGGAAGAAATGAAACACAGCCTTAGTTTGAGCCTGGCCCCATTTGCATTTTAGCAAAATGGAAGTAGTGAGTTGGAGTTGGAGGCAAACCAGAGTGAGCCGCTCTGCAGGTAATTCTCAAAGTGTGAAATATGCACCATCAGGGATGGATAACAGAGGGTGGGTGCAGTTCAGACAGCGTGTAGCACCTGCACTCTTTGGCCACTTCTAAGATCAAAGGGAAGTCTAATACCTGAGCAGGCTAAACAAAAAAATCAAACTCACATTAAATGCTTCCATAAAGTCACTCACAGGTCTCTCTAATGGATGACTTTGCTGACATCTTGCTTTATTTTATTACAACATTTATACCTCCAGAGTTCAAGTTAAATAAAGAGCAAGCCAGTTTACTAATCTATCTTTGACCTATATGATAATACGGAGAGGTCACGCAGCATATAGCAGGAGGCATGCTGCCATTATGCCGAAAGAGAAAGCACTTCTGCGTAAGAAGGCTGCGAAGAAAGGCCTTGGAGAGACTGGAAAGAGAGGAGAGAGAGAGAGCACCATTCAAGTGAATCATCAGGGCCATCAATGTAATGAGAGTAGATCGGTATGCAGCAAAAAAAAAAAAAAAAAAAAGGCAAGAAGGGGAAGAGCGAGAAAGAGAGAGAGAAGGATAATGGGAATAGTAGTAGAGAAAGGAGGGTGGATGGTGGAAAGCTGTGGGGCAGAGAAAAAAGGGAGAAAATGGAAGAGAGGCGGGATCCAGACTATAGCGAGGGAGGATGAGGGAAAGTTGCTGATAGAGGCATACAGTCGACTGCAATGGGCTCAGCTATGGCAAAGAATGGAGAGGCGGTGGCAGAGCAAATAAACATTTTCATGTTTTTTTTCCTCCCCTTTATTTGCAGTGCTTAGAAAAACATCAGAGGCTGAATAACACACAAAGGGAGGACAACTGCTGGGCACTCAACACTTAAGCTCAGAGGGAAAACTACAACACAAAAGAGCAGCGAGAAGAAAGGATTACAAGATAGTGGAGGAATATGAAGTGAGAGGCAGCTGGCAAAAGAAAAGAGTGTTTGCTTTCATTTCCATTCAACCACATGGGAATAATATTGATCAGCGAGGACGTCTAAAGCTAAGATGTTGTTATTCGTCGGTCCTGATATTTAATTAAACTGCCATTTCCCCGTTTTAGTCCATTAGCTTCTCATTCTCATTACGCTATCAATTCTGTCATATCCACAGCAGTGACAACCTGGGCTATTGTTTGCAATCAGAGAAGCTGAACTTTCAAGAGGTCATTACTCATTTCTGGCATTCGTCTCAGCCCCGGAAGAGAAAGTCATAAATTATTTCTCTCACACATAATCCCTGTGCCAAAGCTGCGTGTCAATCACAGCAGAGTCACTCCTTGCCCCTTCACGTCAGTTCCGTCACGTCCGGCCCTTCAAATCATTTATCAGTGGGCACTCGTCCGGTTGGACGGGTACCCTCTGTTATTACCCTCACGTCCAGGGCCCCGGGCTGAATTACAATTGCACTCAGTGAAGAGCCAAGACGCTGAAAGGGTTGAGCCTGTGTAACGAGCTCTGGGGTGCGTAATTAATTCCTCCATTTCCCTCGTTGGTTCTGCTGGAGGGAGGGAGGTGGCACTGATCAGAGCGGGGATCAGGCCGGAGGGAAGTGGGCAACCGGCCGAGGGCACCGCAGGGGGGATTAAGTCGAAATGTAAAAGAGAGGAAAAAAGGGGGGATGGACAGATGGAGAGGTGAAAGAGAATAGGAGACAAGAGAAGAGGAGATGAAGGCGTCCTGTCCAGTCTGGCTGAGTGGTTCCTCTGGAGATGGTTCTTCCACTGGGGCTGGCTATTCTGTCAGAGAGCCTGTGGCTCTGAGTGACACTTCAAACCAATAAAAGAGACACACTGTAGTGCTCTGCTCTTCTGTGAGAATTGTAAAGCAGACTTCCAGAGGGAGGACGTACATGTCCGTAATTTATAAAAGTCATTATTCAAACTTCCAACAGATACATAAAAGCAATATACGAACCAGCATGCCAACAACTTTACAAGGTCAGTCAATAGAAAAGCACAAAAACCCTTTAATGGCACGTCACCGAAACAAATGGAAGCGCTCACGTTACCAGAATTGAACTGCACAGAGAGGGTGATACTGTCAAACAACACAATCCGCAATTCGCTTCTCACTGCCTTCGGGAATTTGGTCCTCACGTTTTAAAAGAACGAACTACAACCTGAAAAAAGAAAAAGGGGGGGAGAAGCCAGGAGCGACATGGGAGAAAGCGGAGTGACCGCAGTAGCCACCATCGCTCTTACTGCCATGTCTTCAGCTGTAGTCTCCCTGACCCTGTCTGTGTTTGCCTGGGAGGCAAGGCCTGGTGCTGCTGACGATAAAACAAACCGACAGGACCCATTTATACAGTCAGGTGTCATGACAAGGGATAAACAGCCTGACTGCTTCGGGCCTCTCGAGGAAAAGTCTGCATCGGTGGTAGGAGCTATAATCCTCATCCTCACCATCACCTTCATGATCATCATCATCATCAAGAGTAGCGATAGAGGTGTTGGCAGAAGCTCTCAAGTGCCTGCTGGGAACCAGACAAGCACTGACTCAGATTGGACAAAACTCAAGGGCTTCACTGTTTACTTTGTTTACTTAATCGAGTAAAGGAAAAAAAGAAAAAGAAGGAGAAGCAATTGCCAAGAACAATGAGGAGGAGGAGGAAGTGGACGAAGGGAAAAAAAAAAAACACTGGAGTTGAGCGAGACGGCTGTGGCAAGCACGAGGCGGGAATGACAAGAGCGCGGCTGTCATCAAGAGGGATGAAAAACAGCACCTCTAAAACGAGGCGAGGCGGCGGCCAGCGAGGAAGGGGATGCTCAGAGTCCACAAACACAATTATCTTCATGCCAGCTTTGTTGTTTGTCAGAATTGGCACGCATTTAAGGACTTGGTGGGGGAGGGATTGTGGAGGGTGGGGGGGGCACTGATTATATGACACCCAGTGAGCCTTCGGGGTGGACAAGAGGCAGCCAGCCGAGAGTCATTACCCAAACCAAATAGACTCCTCATTTGTTTTTCCGTCGGGATAAAGCATCAAGAGGAATAAACAATGGCTGTGAGATACTCCATCACCAGACGTGTGCACTCCTGCAGTGAGTTTTTTTTTTTATTATTTTATTTTGCCTTTTGAAGATCCAATTATTAAGTCCTAGCATCGAATCATGCCAAATAAGTCATATACAAGGTGGCTAAATTCGAAGATTGTCAGAGCTTCGTTATGACTGTTCGAATATGATCTGGCGTCTGGGGACTGAAATCATATATGACCACCTGACAGATGGTATAATGTGGGCACTCGGGTTATTTTCTGACAGTGTGAAAATCATTGTCTTGGCACCTTTCAATATCACCAGCTGGTCTTTTTCATCACGTTCAGTCAAATTTAGGCTACAAAGAAAAATGAATGCTATTTTTTTTTCATTTTGTCATGCCTCCCCAGCGTGTAGCCATCTTGCCCTGGGTGGAGAGCTTTGTGGGGTTATTTTGAAAGCTGGTAGAGATAATAGCAGCCAAACTGAAAATACCTGTCGACAACCTGTAATCTCCACCGTGCACACACGGACCAACACATACTAGTGCACAAAATATTGTCTGCTGGTTGAATGCCAAGGTCACACACACTCAAACATGTTTTTACTTCTATCTTTGTGAAGACAGACATTGTTATAATGCATTCCCCAGCCCCTAACCCTTACCCTAACCATTACAACTGATTGCCTCAACTTAACCTTTGCCCCAACCCTAATCAAAACCTAATTATAACCTAAACCTTAAAACCAAATCTTCACCCTCAAAAAGGGGTTGTTCTCAGTGAGGACTGCCAAAATGACCTGACTTTATTGGTTTAAAAAGCAAAACAGTCCTTTCAGTGTAGCAAGTACAGGAATCCACGCACACATTCTGTACACACATAAATAGTAGAGAAAAAAAAGTGTTTCTTCAATACATGCCTAGATAAACCAAAAGGGCAGACAGGAACATGCACAACAGTACCAACAGATTCACGAAACCAAAGCTGTGAACAAAATCAGTCACCTACACAGAGATGTTTATAGATTCAGCATGCTCTCAGTGACCCGGTTGAGACGTGACCCGTCTATAGAAACTAAGTGCTGCTGTATCTTTTTCATGTAAACAAGCTGAACAGGAACATGAAAAGCCTACTGTTATGAAGAAGGTGCCCAAGGGATCATGAACGTGGCAAACATGATACTGTTTGGGAAAGGTTGTTGTCACTAAGTTGTACCAGTCTTTGCCTTTCTGTAGACAGACATGTAGCATAGCAGTGCTAGCAAGCAAACCAACTAGTTGAGGAGTTTTTTTTTTTTTTTGTCTTTTTAAAGTGCCAAAAAGAAAACTGTAGGCTACTTCTATTCATGTACGGGTGGGGAAAAAAAAGGATGTTTACTTAAGCTAGGGGTTTTTTGCCAGTTTTGAAGAGGATTTGATATCATTTGGGGTAAAGAAGAAACTTTCAACCGAGCTTTAAAGCTCATCTGACCTATCAGCATCCTTCTAGGTATGATTTCTTTGGATTCTCCCAAAGACTGAAACAATTCCTCAAGAGGAGCTTTTATCATTTTCCTACTGTGGACATACAATGAAATCAATTTTCGCTCTCACCTTTGCTTGTTTCTTGTTAGGTACGTAGATATCGCTCACAAACTATCCAACTCTAAGAGCCAATTTTTCACGGTGAACGAGAATAGCTGAATCTTCAGAAGGGGGAGGACTTTGGTTTTATAGACACACAACCGGGCTGAAGCCCGGTGCTATAAAAAAGCTCCCCAAAACAAACACTGAACAATTATGAAAAGCAGTTAGAAGAAGAAAACTGGACTGCTTGACTGGCGAAAGTGGAAACCTTTCTGCTTCTCATCACTTCTGCATGTCTGTCCAGAAAACATTTTTCCTTTTTTTTTTTCCATTACTCTTCCTTCTTCAAACGCATGCTGTTGGCTTTTTTTCTCTCCAACCCAAGCAGTACTCATCTGGGTAGGTCACTTCCTTTTTGGTCCACTGGAGCAAGTGAGCTGAGGGTGCGTTCACACTCCGGCTGTTTGCTGGAAGAAGAAGTAGAAAGAAGTGACGTAGAGTATTGTTTGGGCAGAAGAAAAAACTAGAGGGTATAAGGCTGGGCAAGAATGGCAAAAATCGAAATCACAATTAAATGAACCTTTTACCTTGGTTTTGGTTAATGCACAATTATTCCACTAACTGTTTGTTATGTAAATACTTGTGTCATTTTGAAAAAGTTAAATAAATATGCACAGATGGGTTAATTGTTGAAAAAATGGGATTAAAACCACACATCAGCTGGAATGAAAATGTTTTGTGAAAAATTCCAATTTTCCCAAAAATGGAGAAAAAAAAAACAATTGCATTTCTCTCAAGCAAAATAAATAATTTTAACACTGCAGGGTCAATGTAGAAAATAACTTTCACCTAAATAAAAAAGATTTAATTTTTAAAGAAATAAAACTGTTAAGATTCCTTTCCAGAAGTCATGTTTTGACAGGTTGGGCACCGCAGGATAGGAACAATATCTTCTTGCTCTTGAGGGTGCAAGAACAAGAAAAAAAGTTTGTTTTGGTCCAATCAATACATATCCCATAAGAAACTGCGTCCGTGACGTAGCGGGAATTACTGTGGTGGGGTTGACCCAGTGATTTTATATTTGACAAACTTCATCCATGGGTATGGGGTTGTGCATGCGGAGGTGTCTGTGTGCTGAAATACCAAGCCCCCTTTCAGACCTGTGCTGGAAAGCGGTAATAGTGTGGACTTTGTCTTTTATAATGCTTGCATTCAGACATGCGTTCCGGTCTTTTACCCCAAAGATGTAGCAGTGGCACCTACACAGGTCTCCATGTCATAAGAGCAGAAATGTTGCGGCACATCGTTCTGGCTGAACACACAAGAAAATGTTCCGGTTGTGCTGACATTTCCGCAACATTTCGTGGTGTCTGAAAGCACCCAGGATGCTTCAAGTCTGCAAGGCAGAGGCATGTTTGAAAAGACGAGTCCGATTAAAGAGCAGATGGACTTTATCCATCGTGTTCTGCAATGCGAGTCTGAAAGCGGCCATCATGTGATGTGTAAATTTCCGTACTATTTCACCACCTCAATTAGCTGTTCAATAAAACTATCAGTTCAGGTTCAGCCTCATGTGACGGTGCTGGGGTCCTGTCTCTATGCCTCTCATTAATCAAACACCCTGACTACTTGGCCACAGGGACATGCCTTTGGCTGACTGGTCAGTGCACATGCCTCTTACGCAGGAGTGTGGGGATCAAATCCCACCCAGCCCTCCTTGTGTACCTGCCACTATAGATATGGCACCCCGCTGCTGGCCTAGGTGTCAAATGTCCACACTGCAGCCATTTTGCCAGTCAGCTTACCCACTCATTACTTTGTTCAAAATGCTTTCATGTCATATCTAGTGGTCATAGGATGTCTATGCCTGCCACATCCTGGCGTTGTTGGGAGGATCCATGTAGCATTAAAGGTGGGTCCAAGGGTTCCTAATAGGTGGCAGAGACCAACAACAACTAGGGACAATTTAGAGTGATCAATTATTTACCTAACATGCATGTCTTTGGATGGTAGAGTACCCAGAGAAAACCCACGCTTATACGGGGAGAGCATGCAAACTCCACACAGGAAGGCCGCTGTTGGACCTGAAACTCCTCGAACCCCTCTCCAGCCGAGGCTCAAACTAGCAACCTTCTTATTGTGAGGCTGCAATGCCTTGTGGTGGCTGTGGTTTTGCATAATTCAAGTACATTTACTTGTATTTGAACAGCCTAGATGCCATTTTCACATATTCTGTTATACAGATTAACACTGTATAACATTACATTAGTTTCTTTCGTTTTGGTCCAACAATAAAGTTTCAGAGGTGTGTATGCACAATATTGTCAAGCTGGTCCAAGCTTTCTGATTAACTTTTGCCTGTGATGAGTATACTTCTCATACTCCAACGGGTTTTGCCAAAATGTTTCAATGCTCCCGCAATTTGACAGCTGGATGTTTCACTTAACTCTGTTAATAAAGAACTTATTCTGTTGTCATTTCTTTTTAACATTTTTTTCGTAAGAACATTTGCTTTAGTAGTGCATGGAAACCCTTCCCATCATGTCTAATATGCTGAATAATTCTTGTAAACATGATGTTTACTGAGCTCATTATATAAGTGGAAAAAACTGTTGATGAAAAATTGTTTCCCAATCAGAAAATGGGCTGAACAGCATCCTCCAGAAATTTTAAAAATAAAAAAAAAAGCTGGAATAGTTGCTGAGTTATGGTCCATACCCCAGCAGACTTCAGCAGAATGGAGTAGGTATGAAAAGTTAATGAATTAACTAGAAGACACCAAAAGTAGAGCTAGTCGATCCTGACATCAATCTTTGGTCATCGTTTCACTCTATACAGCGCTACATGAAGATTCAGGGGCTCAGTCTGGAGGATTTCTCCTCTGGGAACCATAAATGCTGAAACATTTCAATCTGGACCAAAGTGGTACACTGACAACAAGCACTCCTTATGCCTTTACAGCTATAAACAAAGCCTGTTTTTATTTTCTGAGAGGCTTGACAGCTTTATTTGAAGCCTAGTAACCCGTGTATTCACAAAGCTTTAGCTACAAAGAATAAAAATACAATTACTGGTTCTTTTTAACACCATATATATCCTTGTGATTTCTCCCACTAAAAAGGTCATACAAGAAAGATGGTAATCACTGGACCGAGTAAAGCTACTGGTTCACATGCTGCCATTCTTTCATTACATCCTTTGGTTACATTATATGTGATCTTTTGTAACTCAGAACCTTTCTAATCATGCACCAAACTTCTTTGATAAGCTCTCACCAAGTGCACAGTGCAACTTTTTTATGGTCTGAAAAAATAGCTTTTATACATATTCAACCAGTGCTTTATCTAGAAGTTGACAGCAAGGATAGACTTTAGCCTCCTGCGACCCTGAACAGGAAAAAGCTGATAAAACTGGATGAATGGCTTTATCTTAAAGTGCAGTTTTAGTATGAATGTGTAATTGCAAAAAATAAAGCTGCAGACGGGATCCGAGAAAGGCTTTTTTAAAAAAAACAAACTTTTCTTTTTAATTCAGTGAGCTGATTAATGAGTCAGTCCAGAGTATTTAATGTGTTGAATAACTAGAGCACTAATTTCATAGGTTAAATCTCCATCATGTTCTGCTGTACTTTAGCCTGAACAGCCTCTCATCAAGCAGTTTTGAGTGAAAATTGCTGCCTCTAAAAGCTCACTTTTTTTTTTTTTTTTTCAAACAAGGACAGCCTACTCATATTATTAATGTAACAATGCTGCATGTTGGATATTTAATGGCCCTGGCAAACCTACTTATCCTTCTTAGGAAGATATAAAATCATATGTAACGCATCTCTTAACTCTTTAAACCAGCTATAGAGGACATTTAAGGGACTATTTCCCTGAAGAGCTTTAATGCTTCTATATACAACTGCATCAGTGTAGCATATCTCCATGGGCACAGTCACTGTCAGTTTCTGCTTCTATTGATGTTGCAGTTCCCATCACTTCATTTACCAAGAGCAGCATCCAAGACGAGACCAGCTCATTTCCATTTATCGAAATCCCATTTCTATTCCATCTGCCAACTAGTCACCTGTGAAACTAGTTTTTAACCATGGTTTGAAAGTGCACTGGCCTCAGCCGGCCCCTTTATTAGTGTTTATTCCAAACCATAAAAACCGCTGGAGGGGCACACAATGCCAGCGCAGGTCGTTACGTTGTAAAACACCATGGCAGGGTGGCACACAACCGTTGCACATTGAGAAGCTAAGTGTGTCAGGGAGGAATTAAAGAATAAATTTCCCCTTCCAATTAAATGACGCATTTGTGCAACGTGAGCGGAGGAGGGAAACATTACCAATGAGGGGAAGAAAAACACACTGTTACAACTCAGGAGGCACAATTACTGAAGCTGGTGCTTTGCAATTAAATAGTGCTATTTAGACACAGCTACTCCCTGCTAATACATGCAGAACGTATAGAGGAGACAAAGCAGTCTTTGGGTGTACCTCCAAATCTCAACAGCTGGGTGAACAGATGAGAGAAATGTAAACACCAACAGCAGTTAAAACCTACAACAATAAAAGGATGATGAGGCGCTGGCACTATACATTAATATAAGGAGCAGCTTCATCTTGTGGCCGAAAACTAAAAGAGGCACTTGAGTGAAATAAAAAAGCAACACTTGAAAAAAGATCACAGGTTTTATTAAGGAAGAGGATGTAGTTTCCAAGGTTATGATCCAAGGGAAATGTATGTAGAGCAAGCATCACACTACTCCCACACTGAATTAAAGCATGTTTGAGTCATCAACCCCATTTCTGCAGCCCCTCAAATCATACTCTGTGCAAGGTGAGTGGAGCTCACTAGCATTGTTAAAAATGTAGAATATAAAGCTTCGAGCTGGCAACGAGTAACAGAAGTGATGCAACTGTAAGTCGATCGGAAGATGAGTCCTTTTCTTTTTATTTTTTTAATTATGTGTCAACCTGAATGACATTTCAACATCTTAAACATTGAATATTAGAAAAAGAAATACTCCTTCTACTTTCCACTTCCACTACGCCTGATCTCTGTACTGCTGGTGTAGCATGAGCACATCTTCCTGAGAGATCCTGGTCCAGCCTTTGCTGTGAACGTGGTATAGGTTGACCTGCCCTCCACTGTAGGCATCACGAAACGTGGCCTGGTAGATGGCACGACGGCCCAGCTCGCACGCCTCCTCCACCGACAGCTCGTGCTCCAGACCGCTGTCCATCACACCGTAGGCGTACATGGAGCCAGAACCTACTGCGAACAGGTCGCCGCACACCCGGTTCCCCTCCGAGTCAACGTAGTACAGACCTGAAAGAGGCAGAGGACAAAAGATGGGTTAAAGGTGTTGTAAGGCAAAAGGAAACAGTGTAAAGGGAGTTGTTTTCCCCCTGATTCAGGTGTCGAGCTTTGGCAGGAAAACTAAGATGGTGTACCACTTTTCCAACAAACAAAGCACACACACAATTCTATAAATGCGCACACACAAGCGGCAAGTCCTCCAGAGAAAGAATAAGAGCAGCTGCAGCCTCTCCAAGTGAAGTAAGGCTGGCAGATATGAACAGCTGCATCCTCTTCAAGTAAAATGAAGCCGGCCGCGGAACCTGCTGACGAGGCTCGGCCCACAACACTGTCTGCCCAAGGGCCCCTCTCTGGATCTTATTGATCCCTGCAAACAGGCCAAAAATTAAGTATCGACCCACAACCTGAGCTGTCCAGGTAACTGCATCTCGCACCTCACCGGGGAGGATGAAGGGAAAAATAAATAAATAAGTACAACAAATACACCACATACTCGCATCCTGTGGATATCAGACAAGTAGAGCATATTTATAGCCATCTATACACACACACACAGCTTTCATTTCAACACGTTTGCACACTTCTAACGTCACATGGAGCATCACTCCATGTCACACAGATCAAACATGTAATCCCATGAGCAATACCGACCCCCAAGATGTTCGACTGGACATGTGAGGACAGTTTGCTCCACACATACACAAACACGACTCTTCGTGGACACCATTTGGTCCTGTGCCGTGACATACTCGCCAGGCCTGACTCCTGAGTGACGTGGAAGGGGGTGACTAGAACCAGCCTGCATGCTCGCCCACAGCCAGCCTGCAGACGCTAACACAGCCTGTGAAAAGGCATGTTTTCAGACCGCTTTCTCAAAGCAAAACCTGTGAAAATGATTCTCGCCCAGAAAAGCGGGAACACGTGCACAGAAACCTGCCAAATATCCACCACTATCGCTCTGTTCCCTTATTTAAAAAACACTTCAAAATGCCCTCAGATTGCACATCCTTGCTTGCAGATTGTCAGCTTAACTAGTGACAGTATTAGGAATAGAGAGCCACTTCTTCTTCCCACTTCGCTGGGGGGAAAAAAAAGCAGCTTACCATTGGTTTCAGCTGGCAAATTGCAGCTTCCTAAGCCTATCGTTGGCTTGCCATAATAATCATCTAGTGCCTGCCTATGCACAGGGGTAATTTGCCATTCCAAGACCTGCCTGTTCCTCTCGAAAACTGTGAGGGACTCGTTAAGAACATAATAGACAAGGAGAGGGAGTTGTAAAGGGAGCCTCTTGTGTTGAGTAGCAGATTTGACGGAGGTCGTTGAGGACTCTCGAAAAGGTCCAACTATAGCAGCAGAAGAAAATCTTACTCCCCACATCCACTCCTTTACAAACACACCTGGAGTCTTTGTAGAGCCAAATGCGATGTAACGCTGAATGCTCGCTGCACCTCAAACACTGACGCCGCAGTGATGTGATCAGGAAGCAAAAAGAATAGGGGTGAAATTCATGAACCTCAGATTAGCGTGAAAAAAAGGAACATGTTTGCTGCAGCGGTGCAGGCCAGCGAGGCTTCTTCCACTTCATCAATCAACTGACAGGTGCTTAAGGAGCCTTCTTTAAAACAGCAGCCTGTGCAGCTGGCTGGAATAACAGCGTGGAGACGTTAGGTGAGGAGCACGCAGCGGTGCATGGGTGGCTGGCATCAAATGGGTCAGTGTCTGTCATCTGTCTCTCCCTCTTGAATTCTCAACTGGCTTAAGAGTAACAAAGGGAGCAGCAGTTGTACAAAGGGGGAAAGAGTTATTACATCACCCTCTCTGGAGAGGCTGCCACATGGGTCTTCTGACAAGGCTTCGCATCATACACTACTCTCTTTTTTTGTAATGAGGCTGCATCCCGTTTAATCACAGACGACCCCATTACAACCCCCCCATTCTCCTTGAAAGGCAAGCCAGTCTGCCCCACACATGACGCAGTGACTTCTCCCTGTCAAAATCAAAGCCGCTACCCAGCTATCAAGCAGACTGTACACCAATTACAAGAGTCATAACATGTGATGTTATTACACACAGCCACATTTTTCAAGCTCCTCTGCATCACGATTATTCCATTTATTCTGCATGCAGCTTAAGACACTTCATCTGGGGAATAAGTGCTCTTGACATGATTGTAGCTAGCTAATGAGCTTTCTGCCTAATCGCAATTGATTTAATTTACATGACATTTACCTCTCTGTTCAATCATCAGCACAGTGAGAGCCATGACAAAGCTCACACACCTATTGAACCTATATAGAGATCATTATTTTCCCCATTGATTGGCTGGGATTTAACATGTGTCATGTGCGTGTTCTGGTTCACCAGCATGCCCGTCATTGTTCAAACAGACCTTTCTGCTTCCCAGACAAAGCTGGCATCGATCTCAGCAGACGTAAGGGCATTATGCACGCAACCCAATTGTCCACCGCTGAGACCCGACGTCTATCATTTAGTCGCACTCTCACTGGCCCACAGTCCCAGCCCCATCGATTTCCCATTACTGTGTCACTCTGGCGGCCTCTTTAAGCACACCTTCCATGATGTACGGCCTCACACAGTGACACCCATAAGCAGCCACTTACACAGGAGCAAAGCAAAAGAGAAGCTGCAGTACCCTCTAGTGGTCAACTTAGTGAACTACTCTTTTTCCATTTCTATACGCCCAAAACCGTTGCAGTAGTCGGTAACAGAAAAAAAAAATGAACGTGATCACAACACAGGCTCACAATCCATTTAGATATTTACCAACTGCCAATCCATTTCAACCCGAGCAGGATAGATATACACGTCAAACATTCAATTAAAACTTTTAGATCTGTCATGACTAAAACTATGACAAACAAAGCTGATTTGTTACAGAGGAATTAATATGCAAATATGATAAGCTTCATGCCAGACAGAAATAATGGCACAAGACAGCAAAAGGGGTAAGTTAATGTATGCTGGGCGCATTATTTCTTTTTTTTTTTTTTTTTTTTTTAAGTTGCACAACACTCAAGTCTTGGATCATATATAGTTATTTTCAGCACTGGAATTAGAAAGCTTGGTAAAACCCTGGGGCCCTTTGCTCCATGTCATTCCCTGTGTTCTGACCCGCTTTGCTATTGAACTGCTGTCAATTACTGGAGGCCAAGAATGAAAGGAAGAAAGAAAAATTGACAACTGAAAACCTAAATTAGAAAAATCAGTTTTTGTTCAGATAAATGCATGAAGCACCTACATTTGCAAATATATTACATGGAAGTTCACTTGCAGCTACGACCTTCAGTTAAACCCAAATCTCAGAGCTGAGACGGGAGGTAAAGTTCTTGGAAGAGACACCAAAATAACCTGAATTTACCGAGTTTGGTAAAACTCTGAATTTAACTCTGCAGCAACTGCTCTGTTAAATAAGTACAACTGCACAATATATCAAAAACTTACCTTCATTGTGAAATTAACTTGCACAATATACCATAATCTCCGGGCCATAAGCCACTACAAAACTGAGCGTTATCGAAAGTTTTCTTAATATCACTTAAAATGACTCAATTACCATTTGTTTATGTTGTTTTATACATGTCCTATTGTTTGTTTCTTTTCCAAGTTCTTACCTGTTTTTGTTCTACATTGTTTTGTCATTTGGCTGTAACTTGTGTTGTCACAAATAAAATAAATGAATTATGGAGTAATGCAGTTAGCACAGATTTCTTTTAGAATAAGAGTCTCCACAACAGCCAATTTCCAGCTTCAAGTTTTGCCTAGAGAATCCTTGCTCCTTTTCCAACACTTCCTGGATTTATAGGCTAACAAGATACAAATATCATTAAAATATCCAGCTACTAAAAATGATTCTCGTTCAAAACTTGTTAATGCTTGCACTGGTGATGACTTCATCTCTAGGCCTTAAAAACAGTTGTTTAATTCAAAAGCTGAAGTTGATGCTGTTGATGTCGCCTAATTACATTTATATATCTCTAAGAGTCCAAAACCAGGACTTTTAAATAACTGGCAAACAAGAGAAAAAGAAAACCATTTTAAAGGGATATTGTGTAAGTTCTCCTGTGTTTTATTCACAAAACTGATTATTTGGTTCAAAAGGTTTTTTCATTAACAGAACCCCCACCCGGGCCCCATTTCTTTCCTCCTTCCCCCCCTCCCCCCCTCCCCCCGTTCCCCTCCCTTTCCCCTTTCCTTGCGACCCCACACCCCCCCCCTTCTCCTTTTTCCTTATTCCCCCCCTTGGAGCCCCCTCCCCCTCCCCTCCCCCCCCCCTGTCATACCCATTTCTTTTTTTCATGCGGGGGACACGGTAATCATGGGTCAGAGCACATCCCCACCCACCTGACCCATTCACTGTGCTCATTTTCTCTTCCTCCACACCTCCTCTTCATACATGTGTTGTTTTATTTTCTTTCGTCTGTCGTCTCCCTTCCCCCCCCCACGCCCACGCAACTTCATAATTACCACTGCGCTCCCCCCCATTTCACAGTGTCCCTTTAAGGAATCACAATTTTGGTCATTTGAAAATGTATAATTAAAACAGTTCATAACTTTTCCTCAGTCATTTGGTCTTTATTACTTTACTGTTTCAAATTGTAAATCTAGGTATGGTTCCTTAACTAAATAATTCTATGGTAAAAAGTTATCAGAGAATCTGTCATTGAGATGGCTCCTCATAACTACTTTTTAACCCTGACCTGACCGTGTTGCCAGTGACAGACAGTATTCTGCCAACTTCCCATCTGTATAGAGTGGTTCATGAATTGCGACGAGGTAAACTATGCATGTCACCTTTATAGTCACCAATATGGTCAGATTTAAAGGGTTAAATTAACAAAATGTTCCTGAATCATTGTAGAAAAAGATAAAAAAAAAAAAAAAAAAAAAAAAAAAAAGGCCACATGTGAGATTCAGCTGTTGCTCTTACCTGGGCCTCTCTTGTCCCAGCCACACACCATGGTTCCCATGCTAAGTCCCATGCCCTTGTACTGGTAAACCATGTTAGCGAGCAGCTTTGAGGCTGCTGCCACTGAGATGCGCTCTTTGTTGCGAAGCTCATAGATGCGACACTGACGGGCCAACAGTCGTTCCCAGAAGCTGCAGTCAGCCGCACCCCCAGCCATGGTACCCAGTAGGTACGGGTTGATCTCAATCACCTTCTTCACCGTCTGTGAGGCGATGTAGGCGCCTGCCGTAGCCCGAGAGTCCACAGCAACAATAACTCCATGCTGGAACTGAGGAAGGTAAAGAATTTGGGGATGAAACATGAGCAAAGCAAGAAAAGAAAGAAAGGGAGCACAGTGAAACACAGCAGCCACTGATGGAGCAGGTAAAATTTACACTTTTTTTTAGCCCTCCCCAAAATCCAGTGTAAACATTACCTACGTCTGTGGAAAATAAGATTTTTTACCATGACTGACAGATTGCAGCTATGTTGAAGTGGGTTCTACATACAGTATATCCCTGTACTACAAATCAAAATGCAAAATGAACATAAGACATGCTTCACTTGATGTATAGCTCACATTTATTTCTATTGGGTTCAGTTAATTAGCTTCTAGAAATAAAGGCTTTTTGTGTTTTAATCCATTTGTATATCCATTTTGGCATCACTTGTTTTTACGTTTTAGTAAAAGTAAATACAAAAATTGCAACTTTCCAACTATTTCTGACAGCTGTTAACAAGCTGAATGCACAGGAGCTGGGAAGCCATGACGACATTGGTCACTCTGGCTGCACACACACTTATTTTTTATATTTTTTACTTCTACTTATGTTCATGTGCATATGTCCCCTGTAAAAAAAAAAAAAGTGAGTATCCTATTGAGGGAGATGCTGTATGAAGTCCACATACATTCATTATGCAGAGGGGACATGCTGTTTGTTTTTCTTCTCACTCTGAACCTCATTTTCTTGCTGTTAAGTTTCGATTTTCATTCTTACTCTCCATATGTATAATTTCACATACATCACGGATCAAATTATGCTTAAATTGTAGTATCAGCAGAAGTTCTTGCTGATCCACACATAGCACCTAAAATCAACCAAATCCTAAACAAAAAAGTGAGCAAAATGCAAATACGCTTCTATCTCAGTTTACACTAACACTTTCAACACTAAATGCTCTTCTTCAATCCTGTTCTATGGATTTATGTAGTGTGAGGTAATAGTTGTGTACTATGTACACTCTCCATGGATAATTCCCAAAAGCAGGCCATGAGTGTAACCCACTCCCTTTTTATTAAATACTACATGGAAAGGAAGGATTCAATAAGAGAGTATACTGGAGTTTATTGGTCTAGTTGTGTTTCCCAATCCTGGTCCTCAAGTACCACTGCCCTGCACGTTTGAGTTCTGTCCAACTCCAGCACACCTGATGCAGATTAACCGAACTGCTCGTCAAGTTCTTTGCAAGTCTGCTGGTGAGCCATTCATTTGAGTCAAGTGTGTTCAAGTATGGAAATCTCCAAAACGCCCAGGGCAAGGGTACTTGAGGACCAGGATTGGGAAACACTGGCTAGAAAACTGTAGAGATTAGGGGGAAGCAGGTAGTGGAGAAATTTTACTCTTCATGGTTTCACTGAATGTAGATGTACATGTATATATACTTTTTAGTGTATAGAAAATTTAAATATCATCAAAACACCACAGCAACCCATGAAGCATTAATTTACCATCTATATAATCAATCATAAGTTGACCATTTGAATCCCAGTATTACTACATTAGTTTTATACATAATATAAATGTTTCCTCATACAAAGAGATCTGTACTGATATGTATTTTTTTAGGTTTTGGTGGATGATATTAATTTAATGTACCTTGGCACATACCTCTTGAGTGCACAAATCTTAAGATTTGTCATGTCATGGAAGGTTTTTCCACATTTTTATTAGACTGGTTATTACTGGTATTAATGTGTTTTATTGAAGTAAATACCTATATTTTCCCTTTACCTAATTTAGCATATTATAACCCCCACTTCACCAAAGACATCAAAGAACCACTGATGGAAATCCAACATTTTAAGTAACGGCAGCTACCAATTACACAAAGGCAAATTTACATGCAGTTCAATTAGGACAGTTCTGCATCTTTCCACTCATAAACCACTTATATGTCCTAAATAAGTAGAATTTTATGCGTTTGTCCTAAACCCCTAATCAGAGGCGTTAAAGGAAGCATGATGTCACCATGTAATGTTACCTGGAATGAAAACAATAGTTATGAGTGGATGCCTGGCACAAATAAAACCTCCAAGGCGTGATACAGATCTGCGCTTCCTGTTAAAACCATGACATACAAAGACAGGCTTTTATTTTTAGGTTGAAAAAAGTCGAATTCAAACAAATGTCTGCCGTGAGATAGCACTTTGTAGCCGCGCTAGCATGCTAACATTTGAGATTAAATGCCAAATAAACTCTGACGCGTTAATGGTAAAAAGGTGAATGTAGTTTCAACAGCTACGCCCTCTGAGGGGTTTTTATATCGTAAGTTAGCTACAAGAAGTGAAAGGTTAACTTACTTTAAAAGCTAAGGTGGTTGTTCCGTGCAGAAACTCTATTTTCCTCTCAACGCCATCCTCGTCCCCCTCCAGCAGCGGGTTTTTAACAGAAAAACTAAGATCTTCACGCGGCGTAGCCTCGAATTCCAACCCGCTCTGCCCAGGTCCACAACCAAAAGCCAGGGGCTGACGATAATCAAGTGAAAAATCCGCACAATCACTGCTCAATAGATTAGCAAGAGCCATCTTTCAATGTGTCCGATGAGCAAGCTCTTTCCGTTGTAAGAACAGGGATACTTATGCGGCATAGACGCAAAACAGTACTGCGCCCCCTACAGGCGCGGGGGTCTAATGTGTTAGTAAGAATAAACATTGACAAAAGGTTATAATGGTGAAAAATAAGCAAAAAAAGTTCGAGGTTGAAAATATAATTTCATGCCTCGTATCCTAATTCAATTAATCACTTTTGAGGGGTCAAACCTTGATAAACTCTATAGTTCTATATAATATACAGTTCTTTACACTATTTTTCTTTGGGATGTACAATAACCATTTTTTTTAAAATCGATTCTTTAACCGACTAAATTTCAGCTCCTAAAGGCCAATACCAATAACCGATACCAATAACACACATACATACCTAATTATACCAAATCAAAAAATTCTAACTGTGCGGGGCAGCTCGTGTGTAAAATGGGATTTTCTACTTCTGCATGTCCAATCTTGAAAATTCCAACTGTATGGAGTCGGGGTAACTCGTCATGGTATCGGACTTATCGGAATGACTTAATAATTTCCTGTTATCAGCCCGATAATTATTGTGCATCCCTAATTTTTCTACTAGCCTAAACACTAACCCTGATAGACACTTATTACTTGTCCTCTATTCACAGCTTTCTGTTTTGCCACTCTCTCCTCTTGCATCCATGCCTTTCCTCTTCATGTCTCTGTAATATTCCTCTTTCAGGTCCTCCCTCGGTCTTTGGCTCCATCCCTGAGCTGTGATGTGGAAAAGGTCCACGTTGTTCCCTGAGTAGGCGTCTCTGTGAGTGGCTCTGAAAACTGCTTCTCTTGCCAAGGAAATGGCTTCCTCTTTTTCCATGCTCCACCTCAGACCCCCATCCAAGACTCCATAAGCATAAGGAGAACCTGAGCCCACAGAGAAGACCTCTCCTTGCAGCTTGGCTCCATCACTGCACACATAAATAAGCTTTGGGCCGCTGTTAGAGGATGGTAAATATGTTGTTGAAGTGACATCTTGGTTGCTGACAACACTTGAAGAACTACCATCAGTCAAACCAGAAGTGTTGTCCAAGTTCTGACCCTCCTCCTTATCCCAGCCACACAGAGTGAGAGCCACACACACATTAGTGCCTTTAAAGGGATGCAGCATAAATGCAAGAAGCTTAGCAGTCCCTCGTATTGAGAGTTGACGCTTGTGCCGTAGTTGGTAGAGTCTGATCTCTCTAATCAGAATACGCTCCCACAGCATGCAGTCTGCTCCACTGCCTGAAGAGGTGACAACTAAATGGGAATGAATAGGGGTAATTTTATGAACTTCTGGACATGCAACAAGCCCCCCCGCACTTGCTCGTGTGTCAGCTGCTGCAATTACACCACCTTGGAAGATGAAACCCAGGGTTGTTGTTCCATGAGCCAGAGGGAAAGGTCTTTGCACTGTCTTTGAGTTGTTTGGTTGGGGTCGGTTGATGAAAGGGTTGGCCTGAGGCAAAGACGGTATGAAAAGGTGAAGTGGAACTCCATTCTTCTCAGGTTTTTTCATTTTTTTCCATTTAAAGTTCTCAGTCATGTGAAGAAATGTCTTATCCTCCAATCCTGACAAAGGGAACCACTGATGCTTAGTTTTGTCCTTGAAACTACAAATATCCTCCAAAGCCATGATGGAGTAGATGCAGATTTAGAGATTTTCCGATCACAAAATCAGTGCAGGTTTTCAGTTAAAAGCGAGGTAAAGAGTAATCCTCAAACACACATTAATCAGGACAAATTCATTTTAAAAGTATTCAAACACAACCCAAAAAAAAAACAAACCACTAACTAGTAGGCAGCTTCTATAAATTGCCTTGCACACCTTGTTTTCACCCTTATATAGCCCTGCAAATATGACAGCTTGCAAAAATATGCACATGTACAAACATATCCAAGAGCATTTAGCTTTGTGTAAGTGATACTGTAGCTTACAAGCTGTGAATCTGATATTCAGTGAAGCCACTTACTGCAAACCTTACATTTTCTGATGAGTAAGTTATCTTGCTCGTAATGAAAATAGTATATCTTTCACATAATACACCCTTGACACTTCATTTTTCAGCCTATAAATTTGTTTTCTTATTATCTTTCTATATATTTGTATGTGAAGTACAAAAATTACGATAGAAATAAGATTCCTAAACTTTAAAAAAAAAAAAAAAAGTGTCTGCGAAATCATCGCGATAATTCACGAGATATGCAACTGCGTACGTGATTAATCCATTTTGGCTCTACGCACTTTACTATTCAAAATGCGTAACCTTGTGATGGGATCCAAGATGGCGTCAGTTTCCTCGGCAGCCCGGCAATGCAAAAGCAGTCCAGTCATTCCGTTCTGCAGGCTGAAGTCATGGCGTCCGCCAGTACGGGGAGCAAGGTGTCCTGCGGGAGAGATTTGAATTGTGTGCCGGAGATAGCTGACACGTTAACTGCGGTCGCCAAACTTGGGTGAGGATAGTGCTTTACCCTGCATATTTTCCCCTAACGTTAAATTGGATAAATGGAGTTAGCGGCGCTTCTTAGCATGTTACTACGTGATGCTTGCTAAGCTAGCCGGCGAGTTATCAGCACGTGCCCCATACAATGATGCTTGACACTGGAGTGTTAGTGAGAATCGTTAAGGCTCTTTTGTTGAGTGAAGTCAGCTGTTATAAAGGCACTTCAGAAAATAGATTTGAGTATCACTTAGGATTGATATCATAGTAAAAAGAATGTTATTTGATGTGTTTCCCCTCCGTGGTTTGCAGGTTTGACTTCCTGTGCATGCCCCTGTTCCACCCGAGATTCAGGAGAGAATATGAGTTGGAGCCCGCTAAATCTCGGCTAGGTGCCCAGACCCGGTCAGACCTGCTGCTATGTGGAAGAGGTTAGTGTTTCTACCTGCTCACGGTCCATCATGTCAGGAGTCGGTAGTCTTTAACTACATGTGATCAAAGTTAAAAACAAAAGCAAGAACTTGGGCCTCTGATTTCAGAGACAGAGGAGTTGATCAACTTTTGAGACTCAAACACATGTTCAATGTTTAATGTCATGAATTTTAGAGAATAGAAATATTAACTTCTATTATATAAGTCCTGTCTACTGTAACAACCCCTAAAATTGCACATTAGTTAACCAATAATGTACACTGTGCATGTGTACAGAGTTCTGGTGACATCATGTATCACTGTTGGGAACAACAAAGTGGATTTGTTCATGATTGTAAGATTTGATGATAGAAGAGAATAGTGATAGAAAATGTGGGGAGTGATAGTGAAAGAATCACTGAATATACCATCAGAAGAGCCGTGGCAACATAAAGGGGTGCAAACTGAAAGAGTAGATCTGCACACCAGGGAATGCCCCTCAGAAAAATTTAATATCGATACTAAATTTTTCTAAGGAGCATTCCCTGGTGTGCGGATCTCTACTCTTTCAGTTTGTACTCTACTAGCATCCAGCACCCAGTTCTTATTTTTTGGGAGGTGCGTGAGACTATTGTCTTTAACATAAAGGGGTGCAAACATGTGAAGTACAGATTTATAAGTGTGATGTTTTAGCGTACTTTGTAAAATTAGACAATGTATAATTATTACAGCCAACAAAAAGCTATAAATGTTGAGAACTTTAAATCATATTTTATGTGGGTGAAATCTTAGTTTGAGCAAACTACAGCATAAATATATTAAAGAATATGATTTCACAGATATCGTTTTATGTTTTCCCTAGATTGGAATACTCTAATTGTTGGGAAGCTGTCTCCGTGGATCGATGCAGATTCAGAAATCGAGACAGAACGCAGAAACTCAGAGGCTGTAAGTTCTTTACTCTTATCAATTTGATTGACATACATTTCGTTTGATGCTGATGAGGATTCCTCTGTTTTTTTTAATGTTTTGGCATTAATTAAATCATCTTGTCCAAATTTATGTGCTTATTCCTCCTGATATGTATTCATGCTTTTGTTCTCTTGCCATTTTTTTTCTCTTGCGTTCCACACTAGGCTCTAGCACAGGAGTTAAACTTCTCAGCCTACCTTGGTCTGCCTGTCTTCATGATCCCTCTGAAGGGGCCCCATAATGCCAATGTAGCGCGGCTGTTGCTGAACCACATCCACACTGGGCATCACACCTCAAATGTAAGATGTGCAACATCAGTAGACGTGGCACATTCTGGTTAATTGCTGTTGCATGGCAGAGTAGGAGCTGAAGTCATCACTTTAAACAATGTTATCTGTGTTCATCAGTTCTGGATACGTGTCCCACTGATGGCGCCGGAAGACATGCGGGAAGATCTGATTGAGAACGAACCGACTGTTTCCATTGATGAAACCAGCCTGGATGAGAAGACCTGGAACTGGTTAGTTCTACCAGTTAACCTTCTGAGCAGCCAGGAAACTCTTGTTAGATGTTCACGTTCTTCATTATCTCTTCTTCTGTTTAAGGTGGCACTCATTTAGAACCCTTTGTGACTACAATAAGAGGATCTGTCTGGGTGAGTGAACACTGTGAAGTCACAGCCGGGAGCAAAAATCATTGCACTGGTCCAGCTTTCTAATGAAAATATGTCCTTATGTTCCTGAAGCTATTGAAGTTGGAGCAGACATGCCATCAGACGCTGTGATCGATAAATGGCTCGGGGAACCAATCAAAGCAGCAATACTTCCAACAAGCATCTTCCTAACGAATAAGAAGGGCTTCCCTGTTTTGTCGAAAGCCCATCAGAGACTAATCCTGCGTCTCTTTAAGGTATGACATCACATCATAATTACCAGTTGTTTGATTCAGGAAATTCATGCAAATTCAAACTAGGGATGCAGGATATTGGAATTTTTTTGCTGATATCTGATATGCCGATATTTTAAAACTCATGTGACCAATAACCGATACCGATATTAAAGCTGGAAAAAAAGCAGTCATTGCAAATGGCAGTTTTGTTATCTGTTTACGATGCTTTGAAAAATAAGGGTGGGAAAAAATATCGATGCACTGAAATATCGCAATATTTTCAAATTCCGATATCAAATCAACATTTAGAAACACGTTATCGATCTACTTTACTTACAAAGTCTCATAAAATTTCATCGTTATGTTACAAAATCTCACGGTATTTTGTGAATTCTCGCGAGATTTCATAACGGAACGTTGAAATATTGCGAGATTTAGTTTTTAAAATAGATCAATACTGCATTTTTGAATGTCATTATATCAGCATATGAAAATATTGTGAAATTTTTGTCAATTCTCGCAAGATTTCATGACAGAGCGATAAAATGTCGCGACATTTCATCAGTAAAATCGATCGATACCACATTTTTAAATGTTAATATATCTGCACATGAAAATATCGTGATATTTCAGTGTATTGATATTTTTCCCACCCTTGGTCTTTAGAAGTTTTAAAGTCTGTAAAAAAAAAAAAAAAAAAAAAGATTTTTTTATAGACTTTAGAAACAGCGGGCTGATCGGTTAAATGTCTGTGGGGTGGCAGATGTCCGATACTCAGTTTTAAGGCTGATGTAGGCCGATACCAGTTAGGGGCCTATTATATCGTGCATCCTTAATTCAAACCATTTTAACACAAACTATGTCTCTTCTCAGCTGGAGACCCAGTTCATCTTCACAGGCACCAGTCGACACACTGAGAAGGACTTTCGCTCCTACCTGCAGTACCTGGAGTACCTCAACCAGAGCAGGTCTGGACCCAATGCCTATGAGCTCTTTGCCAA
Organism: Atherinomorus stipes; assembly: GCA_023101725.1. Classification (NCBI taxonomy): domain Eukaryota; kingdom Metazoa; phylum Chordata; class Actinopteri; order Atheriniformes; family Atherinidae; genus Atherinomorus; species Atherinomorus stipes. The sequence goes on along the minus strand of JALJCO010010055.1, from coordinate 73,021 downwards.
AGGCTATGAAGACTACCTGCAGTCACCACTACAGGTAAGGAAAAATAATTTGCACTCCTGTTATTTATTTTTCTTCAGGTGATGGATGGTTAATAATAATATCAAAGTATTTTTCTTTTTCATTTAATTTCATTAACAGAGTTTTTTCTCCTCCCACCATTCAGCCCCTCATGGATAACTTGGAGTCTCAGACATATGAAGTATTCGAGAAGGATCCCATTAAATATTCTCAGTACCAGCAGGTAAGGCCAGTTGACACGGGTGGAACTGCGTCCGGTAGATCATTTGTAGAGAATGGACTATTTTTTTAATTTATGCATACGTCACTCGCTCATAACTGGTCAGAGCCGGTGACATGGCGAAGGTTTCCAGTTTACATGGGTTACTGCACAAATCCAGGCTGATCGCTGGAGTTTCTTCACAGAAAACCAGTAAAGACTTACTCCCCGTTTACGAGAGTTCTCCCCACGTCAATTAAAGCAGTCAAACATGCAACAAGTGTCCCACGTAGTTTAAATTCACTCGATAAAGAAACTCGCTTTCAGTGAACAGCCAGACTGCAGGGACCGCTGTGGCCAGTTACGAGCATGCGCGAGTGACGCATGCATTAGGGAAATCATGGTGCTCAATTAGTCATAGACTGGACATTACTGGTCCTAAAACTATGCAGTCATCACCATAGCAACATATTATTTCATAGTATTATTTATTCCAGCACTTGATTGACATAGATTAGCCAATCTGAACTATATTTCCAGCAGGTGGTCTGTAGTAAACCTAACGCCTGTATCTGTGGAAGACGTATGCAGGGGACGTGATGCTCGTGCGGCATCTGTGCTAGCGGTTGCTATGGTGACTGTCCAGCAGTTAGACAATGGAGGTGTAACATCACAACAGCTCTGCCTTCAGTTTATGGATTATTTGGATCTGGCGTTCTTTTTTTTTTCTGATAACTTTATTAAAACAACATTCTGTTTGTCTTTTACAATTGAAATAAATGTACGTGGGCTGACCCAGCAATCCTGCGTTCAGGTGTTGAGCCTTTGATCACTGATGACATCAAGGTTAAAGATGAGCCTTTTTTTTTTTTTTTTTTGGTGGGGGGGGGTGCTTGTTGAAAAATGAGTTTTCTCACTCCAAAAAAAGAGTTCAAAGTCACACTCATCCTTAAAAAGGCGAAAGCCGTACCAAGGAAAGAGAAAAATTAGTCCACACAAAGCAGTAGCTGCCAGTACAGTTTTTAATATCTTTAAAAAATGAAATGATGTTTCAGCCTTGGGCCTTTCCTCGAACGCCTGAAGCGTCCTTCATCTTTTCTTTTTCCAAACCAACTGTTTTTCATTCATCGATCATCTCAAAATTAGGTTTGTGTACCGGCACCATGCTGGTATGGTCACTGTAAAAGGCTTAGTTGTGTCCTTTAGTGAGAGGAATTTGAGGTCTGCTGATCATTATGTTCATATCTTGGGTTTTGTGTTCAGTCAGTAATCAGAGGACACGGGACTGAAAGGAAACTAATGATAATCACTCCAGAAACTTCTGTATGAATTTCCAAATGATCTTTAATAACTTGGTGTGTTTTTACAGGCTGTATATAAATGTCTACTAGACAGAGTACCAGAGGAGCAGAAAGACACTAATGTTCAGTAAGTACCTGCACCCAAGTTTGTATGTGAAGAATCTTAATGATTCACATGTGGAGAACCAACACTTTCCTCCCTTTATGTTCTCCATCAGTATCAGACTTCTGATAATAGACAGATTCATTTTAATAAGGAGACTATTTCAGTTGGGGCATAAAGCGCGAAGTACCAGCTGATGTCATCTCTCCTGTTACAGGGTGTTGATGGTTTTGGGAGCAGGTCGGGGTCCTCTGGTCAACGCGTCCCTGAATGCTGCCAGACAGGCAGACAGGAAGTTGAAAGTGTACGCTGTTGAGAAAAATCCCAATGCTGTAATCACGTGAGTAGTTTCCATTACTGTGTCTAAATCAGAAAATGTGGTTTGAAATTGAGCATCACATGTTGGAGTGAGATGAAGGGAAGCCTGAAATGTGTGATTTCTCATCTGTGCTGTTCAGTCTAGAAAACTGGCGCTTTGAGGAGTGGGGCGACCAGGTGACGGTGGTGTCATGTGACATGCGCAACTGGGCGGCACCAGAAAAAGCCGATATCATTGTGAGCGAGCTGCTCGGATCATTTGGTGATAATGAGCTCTCACCAGAGTGCTTAGACGGAGCGCAGCACTTTCTGAAAGGTACGTGAAGCTTGTAAGAACTGGTTCAACATGCGGACACTGAAGCTGCAGGTTCTGTTTCTGTTTTTAGCTACACCAAGCAATAAAGACGTTATCCTCCATTTCCTTCCCTGCTTCCTTGCATCTCTTTCACTTTCTTTCTTCAGACGATGGAGTCAGCATCCCATGTTCCTACACATCTTTCCTGGCTCCTCTGTCCTCCTCCAAGCTGTACAACGAAGTCAGAGGGTGCCGGGAACGTGACAAAGACCCCGACTGCCATTTTGAAACGCCATACGTCGTGAGACTCCACAACTTCCACCAGCTGGCTGAACCCAAACCCTGCTTCACCTTCACACACCCCACAACCGGTGATGAGGAACACTCAGACTTCACACTGCACACCAGTGAACTCTATGTACTCTTCACGGATTAACAGTTTCCCTTTTTCTCTCAGACATGAATAATAACCGGTATCAGTGCCTCAGATTCTCTGTGGGCTGTAACTCGGTGCTCCACGGCTTTGCAGGCTACTTTGAGACGACGCTGTACAAAGATGTCACACTCAGTAAGTAAACTTATAGAAGAAGAAGCAACTTTTTAAAAGGTTTAAATTAAGGATAGACTGATATTTGAGGCCAATATTTGCGTTTTTTTGCTGGTATTGGCATTGGTCGATACGTCAGATTGTGCTGGCCAATATCCCCACTCAACATAATTTACAGCCTTTTTTATATACAGTTGTCCTCAAAATTATTCATACCCTCCAATTAAAGAAAATGCTTAATTCACAATAATTGGAATAACAAGAAACTAAAAAAAAAAGTAATAAATAAAAATTGGCAAAATTTATAATAAGTGAAATGAAATATTGTTTTTGAATTGTAGTTGGAATTAATCATTAAAAAAACAAAAACAAAACAAAACTGTCCCAAACAAATTAGAGCACCTTGCTCATGAACAGTGGACCAAAATACCTGTCGACAGGTGCAGAAGTCTGATTGGATGTTACAGAAAACACTTTACTGCTGTGAATGTCTCAGAGGGTTGCTCAACAAAATTTTAGTTCTGGAGCTCCATGAATAATTTTAGAATGGCTGTTTATATTTATTACAATGTTAAAGACACACAACGGAACTTTCAGCAGTTTCCTCAGTGACGCGCCCCCTATCGGCGGCTAAACTAGCATCCATCTTGTTCGTACCTGTACTGTAAGCTCACTCCAGCCATAAAGACAGTCTTATCTTGACTCTTGTTCTGTCCCTTCCTCTTTTCTTTTCCTCTCTTCCTCCGGTGATGTTTTCCTCGTTTTCCTTCTTTACCGAATTCACATATGCCATTCAAAACACCCGCGATGTTGATACCTGGTTACATCCGGTTGCTAGTGAGTGACGCGGTGCTGCAACCAAAGTCGGCTGCAACGTCACGGTTGCGTCCCGGATGGAATCTTACATAGTGCTGTTTCCGAGCCCCGGGACGCCTCTGGGCACTACAGCTCGAAAACCAAAATGTGGGACATCAAAACGAGCAAAACACAGATTTTTAAGGCTAAAAGTACGTGTGTGTCTTTAATGTTTCTATTCAATATTTGTTTACAAGTGCACAGTTTCCTTTTATATATTTGTTTGATGCGCTTTGTTCTTTTTTATATTAAGATTGGTAAAATAACGTTTCATTGTATCCTTCGTTCTGTTAATTTGGGAGTCAAATGCAGTATCTGCCCCAAATATCGCCAGGTTTTATCTGCTGAGACTGAGAAAATATCGGTACCGGTATCGGCCTTAAAAAGTCTGTATTGGTCGATCCCTAGTTTAAATGGAGACGTGTGTGTGTGTGTGTGTGTTGCAGGTATAAAACCAGACACACACTCACCTGGAATGTTCTCCTGGTTTCCCATTCTCTTCCCGCTCAAAGTAAGTCAGCACACAGTAAATGTCAAGGTTTCAAGAATGTATTCACAGGTTAATTGTCATGTTCCTGTTTTTGACCAGCAACCCATCTCCATATCACGGGACGATGACATCGCCGTGCGATTCTGGCGCTGCAACAATGGGAAAAAGGTTTGGTACGAATGGGCTGTGACCGAACCGTCCTGCTCTGCCATCCACAACCCCGCAGGTCGCTCCTACACCATCGGCCTGTGAAGCTCGGGCATCACCCCGTCAACTCATGTCTTTCTGTGAGACTCAGTGTTGGAATGAAATCGGTCGAGTTTTATATACGTGGTTACAACTTGGACTTGTGATGGGAGCCCTTTGAGTCTGCAGTGACAGAAGCAATGAGAGGAAAACACGTGATGCTGTGTTTTATGAGAAGTCGGCCAGTGCAGACGTGGACTGTCACCAGTACACATTGCCACAGACCCAAGACCCAACCCACTGGTTCATTGTGCTAAATTTTCTTCTTTCCTGGTTTGACCTGTTGTTGTGGGCATACACATCCAGTCCATCTGGACTTAGGCCTTATCCAATACACATTCCACGTGATACACATATTTAGATGATATCAGTACACTCAACACAAAAGGGTCAGATTGCCGTCGCCCTTTTAAGGTCACATGTTTGATTACTGTGTTTATACCTTTTTGTTCTGTATGTTTGAACCATTTCAATAAAACACTGTAATGTTCTTCATAAACTTTATTTCATTTGTATAATTTGCAAGTTCTTAATGTGGATTGTAAATGTCAAAGTGGTTTTAATCTTATGATAAGAAGAGCAGTGAGAGGTTTAAATCCTTGAATGCACCTCCGCGCTGCCTCAAAGGGAGTGTCCGTATGGTTTCTACATGAAATAGAAATTGGACTGAACAGTAAAACTCTGCTGATAAAATTATGGGAAATGGTTAAGGTTAGAAGCAACTTCCATACAAGAGAGAAAATACACTCTTACCCACTTTATTAAATGCTCCGTGTTAGTGGTTACCAACAACCATGCCATATTCAAAGCCACTTAAATCCTCTTTCTCTCTCATTCTGATGTGCAGTTTGAACTTTAGTTGTCTTGACCATGTCTACATGACTAAATGCAGTTGCTGCCATTGTTTATTGTTTATTATCGGATCCCCATTAGTCTATTCCTTAGTAAAGCCTATTCTTCCTCGCATCCATAAAAATACATTTTCAAAACATCACAATAAATGCAACATGCTTTAGAATACCCAAATGTGGGAGAATGCCATTGTTTCAGTTTAGCTTGTCCCATTAGTTGCATGATTTTTCAGCATCTTTGCTGATAGATAAGCAGCCATGTAATTGGCTGAATATCAATTTGCATTTACAAGCATTTGAACTAAATTATCTAGCTTTATAGTTGACCTGGAAGGCATTAATTTGGCTTCCAGCACCACAGTGAAGAATCTTGGAGTAATTTTTGACCAGGATTTGTCTTTCAACTCCCATATAAAACAGGTTTCTAGAACCGCCTTCTTTCACCTACGTAATATTGCTAAAATTAGGAACATTCTCTCTCAGAACGATGCAGAAAAACTAGTCCATGCTTTTGTTACTTCCAGATTGGATTGTTGTAATTCCTTATTATTGGGCCGCCCCAAATATGCCTTGAAAAGTCTCCAGCTGATCCAGAATGCTGCAGCTAGGGTTCTGACTAGAACCATCAGGAGAGATCATATTTCTCAAGTTCTAGCTTCTCTTCATTGGCTCCCTGTTAAATCCAGGATAGAATTTAAAATTCTTCTTCTCACATATAAAGCTCTCCATGACCAAGCTCCATTATATATTAGAGATCTCATAGTTCCATATATTCCAAGCAGAGCACTTCGCTCTCAGACTGCAGGCCTTTTGGTAGTTCCAAGGGTCTCTAAGAGTAGAATGGGAGGCAGAGCGTTTGGCTATCAAGCCCCCCTATTATGGAATCAGTTACCAATTCAGGTTGGAGAGGCAGACACCCTCTCTACCTTTAAGATCAGGCTTAAAACCTTCCTTTTTGATAAGTCTCATAGTTAGGGATGGCTAGCCTTCCCTTAGTTAAGCTGCTATAGGTTTAGACTGCTGCGGGACATCCATGATGCACTGGGCTCTTTCTCTCCCACCATCTCTGTCTCTCCATGTAGAAACCTGTGACAGTATTGCATCATTAACTGTGTTCTCCTCTCTCAGCAGGTCTGGCTGGATAACGTTGCAGTGTTTGTTGGTCTCTCTTTCTGTCTTCTCCCCCCCAGCCGGTAGAGGCAGATGGCCGCCCTACCTGAGCGGGGTTCTGCCGGAGGTTTTCCCTCCCTGTTAAAAGGGTGTTTTCCTTCCCACTGTCGCCACCCCTCCGTGCTTGGGGGATTGGACTGGGTCCAGTCAAGATTCGATCCAATGTGTTGGTTTCCTTAACTAGGCTATTATGAATATGACCTGAACTTTTCTGTCTGTTTAAGCGCCCTGAGGTGACACTGTCATGAATGGACGCTATACAAATAAAGTTGAATTTAATTGAATTTAATTTAATTTAACTGAACAGGCAACAACTTGCTCATTTCACTTCACTCCTTAAGTATGAGGAGACTCAGTTAAAACAGGAAATATAGAAAACAAAAGTCAATCTGTCTTTTTTATTTTTGATTTTGTGCAGCTTTCTCTGAGTGAGTTATAATCTGGAGTAAAAGGCTCAACATCCATTCAGTGGTTCTGAGTAAATAATATGTAAATTAACCTGTCAAAGCACTGTGCCTCTTCAGAACATGACAGATTTATTTATATGCAAATATGAACTTAATACACAAATAAATTCAATGCAGTTTTCTACAAAAATGTAATTTCTATTTTAAAAAAAGCAAAAACATCTGAAAAGTATAACTTCAATATGCTGTTTGTAAACATTTTCTCTAACTTTTATTAAAACCAACCCCTGGCTTACATCCTCTTGAGAATAAACAAAGTCAGAGCTACATATTAAACCTGAATATTATTTTGTAATGATGAAACATTTCATTTTCACCCGTTAGATCATCTCTCTTGCAATGTAGTATTTTCTAGTATTCATTTATTGGTACATTAGATGTTTTGAGGAAGGTTATCTACACTGTTTTATGGTAAGGAAAACGTCCTTGAACAAAACAGCTGCATCTCCTGGAGATGGACATTAAATTACACAGACTTCATGTTCCCTAGGATGATGCCTCAGTGATCCACTCAGCCCACCCAGCAACACCATGAGCAACACAGTAGTTAAAGGTACAGTATGTAAGAATTACTAACATCTAGTGGTAAAGATGGGTATTTGAAAGAAAAAATGTTTTCTTTCAAACGACTTCATATTCCAGCACTGTTGTGAATGTATGGTGGCCGTTAGTGACCAAAATTCTCCCAGACATAAAGATGTTTTCATCTGTGAGTGGATCCAGTGGTCTCAGCTATGACTGTACTATGAATAACTATCTTTTGTGTCTTTTAAGGTATTACTTATCCCAAAAAGTTCTCTAGCTCCCATTAAATAAAGTTAAATTAACAAAGTTAGTTTTTTAAAGTTCAGACGGTTCTCACTTCACACACATTGTTTTGTCCCTTAAAGGTGTGATGACATAGCAGTAAAAACTAGTTCATGTTGTTGGTATTGCTGCATATGTCAAATCTACAAAGATGTTTGCTTGATAGTGTGCTCTAATTGGAGCAAATTAATTACGTAGAATGATAGAACTACGTAGAATGATAAGCTGCTGTCTGATTCAACTGTTTCTGAGCAGAGAGACAAAGCTGACTGACTATGAACAGGAATTTTGATATTCACTCTGGACATTCACATGGCCTCATCAGTGCACAACAGATCATATTATACCCCCAAAACCCCAGAAAAGTGACGTTTGATGTCATGGCACCTTTAAGGGACACTGTAGTAAAAATGGTGGAACAAATATGGCAGCCTTAATATGTGCACCACCCAGCAAGTAGAAATAAATGACTCATTCTTAGAAAACAAACATATAACAGCTGTTGTAGTTCAGCGATTACACATCAATAGAAACACAGTTTTGAACTATTTATCATATTTTTCTGCTACTGACCTTTAATTTTTTACATACTGTACCTTTAAAAATCTGACCTGACAGATTAGATGATTGCTATTGAATCCCACAGTTATGATGAGGAGAAACAATCTGGCTCCAAGTGATTCTTTTATTCAGCCATCTTTATATCCTTTCTGAGTCAAACCAAAGTTTGAGTAGAATTTTCTTTTCCAGCGTTAATGGCAGCTATGGTATAACTTTTTTCATTCCTCTACACCCTCTGTTATTCTCTCATCCTTCAATTAATCTCATATCTCCAGTCATCTTCTTTCTCTCTGCTCCTCCAACACCTCCACCTCTGTCCTCCTCCCTCTCAGTATCCCTCGACTATCCATGTCCTGATTGCCCTTCCAATTTACCTTTGTATTTTTCACTAAATCTAAATAAATAATGAGACTTAGTAACTGTAAATGAGAAATCATGAAAAATACTAAATAATTTATCATTATTTCAAATCAGCTGATGCTCATCAGTCATATGTAAATGTCTATGGGTTAAACAAGCATTTTTTTCAGGGTTATTATATCTGACTTCTTCAGCTGTTTTAAATGACTCGGCAGATCCAGCACATACAAGCTGGTGAAACTCCCTGCTGAGTAATTTTACCAATAAGCAGTTGAAATTTAGATGTTTGCCTAAGGCCATGCATCTTTAAGAAAAAAAAAAAGTTTTCATCTCAAGATACCTTAAAGGTCTTCCTGCCTCAAGGCATAAACTCCTAAAATGGTGTAACTTTGAAGAGAAATAATTGATTTCAAAGGGTAACAGCTCATCAAGGAGAGATCACAGAGTGAAATTAATCAGGTTGAGTCGATGTCTAATTGTATCCTCTAAAGATACAACAAACAGCTGGAAATTCAACCTGAAGCTTCAGCTGGAGCCATTTCAGCTGTTTGTGGTTGGTGTCATGTCGATATCAGAGCGGCCCAGTCTGCAGAGAGAACGTGGAAGATCAGAGTGCACACATAGATTCATTGGTTATGTTTTCACTGACTGTGGCCTGTAAAACGCAGGTGTTGACATTTACAGGTTACAGAGACTGAAATGTGTAAAGTTATTACTCTTCCTTTATTGTAACTCTGCTTTGTCATTGTGGAATAAAACAATATTTTCACATTGTGGATTAAGACTGATATGGTCGTGTTGCTTCACTTAAAGTTTTGGTTTTCGAACTTTTTGAGCCACAACCCCCAAAATAACATACTTTGGAGTTTGTGACACCCCCCTACCCCCCAACAACTGAGTGGTTAACTGTGTAATACTGTACATCTGGATCATCCTGTGGACATCCTCTTGAGGTGTGGCGTGGAAACTGTTCGAATCTTCATAAATAAGGAGGGTAAAGTGGGTTTTGGTGGATTATATTTCAGCTTTTCTCACCAAAGTAGGGCCATATTTGGATTTTTAGAGTAGCACCTGTAATGACTTTAATTGTGGACACTCAGTGATGAAAAATCTACATGTGAGGCTTGAAAACTATCAGAAACTTCATAAATAAGAAGGATAAATGCTTTTCTCAACTCAGCTGTTTTTGTAGAGGTTGAAACAAAGGGCTGAACACCAACATACACCACTTTTAAAACAGCTAAAACACAAAATAGATTAAAATCAAAACAATAATACGATGCATGTAATATAATATAAAAAAATCAATAAGTAAAACGGTAAGAACAATAAAAACAACAAAATCTGGTAGATTGAGTTCCCTGCTGTGACAAGGCAAAAATCAGCTTCTCTCCCTGAGATAATGCCAAATTCAGATTTTTAACATGGTATTAGTAATAACTTAGTGATATATTAAATAATTTAGAAATTGTTAATCTCTTTGCAATAATCTGTTAATATTGATAGCCCCAAAATCCCAAATTTATTTGATGAATAGGTCCTATTTTTTTCACAAAGACTCCTTGAAATTATGTGACCCCAGTTTGAAAACCACTGATTTGAAGGATAAATTAAGCTATTTTTTATGCCGTCAGGCAAAGATGATGCTGAAATGCTTTTTAAAAACCTGAAAATAAATGAATTAGCACAAATTTTGTACTCTAGCAGCTGCCGTGACTCCAGAAAGATTGAACGGTTTGAGTGTATGCCATCAGCACCGAGCCACAAATCATCTTAGCGCCTTCATCTTCCAACAAAATCAGGTTTTGCTCACAGCTCCAGCTTTATGGACAGCCTGGGTCATGCTTCATAACACCTCACCTGCATGCAGCTGATTAGGTTGGAAGAGTGGGATTTGCTTACTTTGTGAAACCACACAGCAGCCATCAGCCAGAGTCACTGCTAACCTCAGCTTGCATGATCGACTCCTGCTCTGATAGTTATACAAACCACTGCTTCAAACTCACCCCGTTTCCTTGACTTTTGATTCATGTGTCTTTAACACCTGTGTAGATTATCTTGCACATTTATTCTGTTTTATTTTTCATTTCTTCCTGTTAAATGTTTTATGTTCTCTCTCTCTCTCTCTTATGATCTCTGGAATTCCCTCCTTCCTGATCTCCGTACTCTGGACTCCTTCCCTCTTTTCAAATCCAGACTCAAAACCTTCCTGTTCAGACGGTCTTATTCCACCTAAGTCCATGTGCATCACTCCAATGTTGCCCCCCCCCCCCCCCCCCCCCCCCCTGATTTACTTCCTATTGTTTTGTTTTCTGTTGTACCTCTAATGCTTGTGTTTTTACTGTTTTAGCTTCCTGTTTTTAATGTTTTATCTGCCTGTACAGTGTCCTTGGGTGTTTTGAAAAGGCGCTTTCAAATAAAATATACTATTATCATTATTATGTTTAATTATTGTGTATTCTATTATTTATACTTTATTCTGTCTGTGTCTTGTTGTGTCAGCTGTAAATTTTATTTGGCTGCATATCACTTTTGTCAACTTTTTTAAAGAAAAGATTGAATCTTTAAATAAGTTTATCGACCTTTCCACGTAAATTAGCTAAATATCCCTATATCACTCTGTCTGCAGTTGTGTGACGCCGATTGTTCATCCTGTCTCATGCCTGAAACTTACCACCCCATCTGCTGATGGCAACAAATATTAGTAAGTCAGGGAAGCATTGAAGGGAGTGTCTGGCCTTTACCATTAGTGGAATAAATTGGACATGCTGCTGAATGCCATGCACATCACACAACAGCAGAGATACAGTATAACACATTAGTGTTCAATGTATTTTTTATATTTACACAAATTCAACAATGTTATGTTCACACTGAAGTAAGCTCTTCAGAGACTTGCCAGTTGGAATTTGGTCCCCAGTTATGAATTCATTGCAGTAGTCGGCAGCAGTGCTCATATTAAAACAGTTTCAGCTCTTTCATCTGCAAATGCAAAGCAGATGGTCGGTGCTAAAATAGACATCTTTAATATGTCATTTTCTGACTTCCATGATATAGTATGCAAGCATAGCCACAAAAACACACCCCATGTGGCCTTATCATTCAACATGCACTCGTTTGCACACTGTACAGCACAGCAACCTAAGATAGAAATGTCTGTGGCCTAAAGATAGGTATATGTAATTCTATCATTTAAACAATGTAACTGATTGGAACTTTAATGTTCATTTAAATGTTTTCATTGATAGCTGTCATATGTTCAAACCATAGACTGTAACGAATAAGAATGTGGCGTCTATCCATTCAGAAAAAGGAACAAATCTACGCTTTGCATCAGGGCCCCTCCACATGGGGCGTGGCTTCACGCAAGTTGTCTCCACTGATTGGTTGATAACGTCTCTCTTCCACCTATCTGACCTGTCAGCTGGAAGACTGATACCGCTCATCACCACCAGCCGGGAACGTTTGAGTCAAACATGAAGTCTTTCACGTAACACGGAGCTGTGAAGTTGCCACGGTGGCTGAAACGGTAGGCTTGTATTGTAATATATGTTTACATTATTAGGCTAATATTGCTGCAAGTTTCTTACTCAAATAGTTTGGTAATTATGAAAGAGAAAAAAGAGGCACGTCAAACAAGTGAATTCTACATTTTTTTTTAATTTATTGACGGTATTTCCAGGCTATTGTCCACGTGAATGTATTTATTTAGCTACTTATTTATGTAAACTCATAAGAAAAGTGGAGAATAACTTTGTTTCCTGGACATTTAACGCCCTATTACTGTAAAGCTGTAAACTTAAGGCTATAAAACAATGTAATTTGCTTTGGTAGGGCTGAAAAGGGAGCCGCTGCCCTCTTCACCTTGTCCGGGATTCAGGATGACGGTGGGTTCAGGGAGGCGGAGCAGCAGTCAGTCTGAGCCCGCAGAGCACTCTCCCGGAGCGGGGAGAGATGCGCAAGAAAACTCGGGGGTGGCTCTGAAAAAACAGATTGGTCTCGTCAGCGCATGCTGTCTAATTGTGGGTAAGTGAGTCTACACAATATTGTGTTTTCTATTTTGTAGTTTGTTTCAAACGCACTCCGTGGCTTTTAGCATAATATGTTACTGTAGTTTCCATATCTTTCATAAGTGTCTCCTCAGTTTGTGTAGGTTTCATGATGTTACCTTGCATTAATCATAGTTTTAGACCTCCGAGGAACCACAGTGTGTTGAAAACTGGACAAATTTGTGCAGCCCTAACACATTTTCTGTGGGTAGGCCTATACTCCAGTTAAGAGATTTTTCTTTAAGATACTGGTTAACTAAAAGTCAACTACAGTACTGTGTAAAGGACTTGATTCAGCCTTAATTTCTTGATGTTGCCTTCAAGGAACCACACTTTCTCATTATCTTTTAAAGTGTCTTTGAGCAATAGTTGTCAAGGCTTTCTGAAACTCTTAAATATTCACTGCTTTTCTACTCATTTTTGGTCCAATCATGACCTGAACCTTTTCAGGGGAATGTGTGTTTTGGTTTGCTTTGTTCAAGCCTAAATCAAAGGATGAAACGGTGTTCAGCCAACACACATTAACTTAGCAAAGGAAAGTTTTAAGTTGTAACCTAAACATGCTTTATCAGCAGGTTGCAAAGATAAATAATTTGCTCCTATTCTATGGAAAATGCCATATACTGTAAAGTGTTAACTAAAAAATATGACTAAAAAGTCATATTTTTGCTTCAACGTGGTGATTCCTAAAGAGCGATTCAAATTTAGCATAAATTTGCCAGCATGCAGTGTGTGGAGTCTGAAGTGTCAGAACCAAATACAGCAAATTTGCAGTATCTGAGAGAGAGGTTCTCAAGAAGAGAGAGGGAAAAAAAAAAGATCCAGCAAAGACCGGACATACTGTAGGAACTCAGAGATTCATCTGGACCTTCGGATGGTTCATCCACAGAAGGGTGGCTCTCAAAAAGCTATTCTTAAGGAAGGCAACAGAGAGAAAAGGCTGGCGTATGCCAAAAGACACAAAAACTACTAAAAATGAGATCAGGTCTCATGAACTGATGGTCCCCCACAAATAATGTTTAGCCTGGACCTCAACACTATTGAAACGGTTTGGAATAATCTTGAATGAAAGGCAGCCAACTTTTTTTTTTTTAAAAAAAAAGATTTGAGAGTCCTTCAATAAGCCTGGAGAAATTTTCCTGAAGACTGCTCAAAGAAATAACAAGAAAGCTTGTTTAGGAGAGTTCAGACTTTGCTGAGCGATAGACGGTCAAAAGAAATCCTGACCTTCAAGCTCATTAGAAATGTACTATCTCCATTTTTTGGCTTGTATGTCCATTCATGTTTGCACATTTCACTAAATGGCTGCGCATTGTTCCAATTTCCTAGAGAGTATATAAAGAAAAAAAAAGGGTCGGCTCAAGGCTGTGAATAAGTAGATGAGGCAGATTGTGTAGTCAGATGTGTAGAAAGTTATTAAGTATGAGGAAACACAAACTACATAAATTCCACAGATGTTGTTGCTGTAATGTTTAACCTTTTAATCTTCAGCTTTGGTGTTCCAGAAAGGGCAGACATTGCTTCAAGTTAGTGTGCTTGCTTTTATTCACAAGCTTCTTATCTTATCACTCAAGCTGTGATTGATGAGTGAAGCTGTTTTACTAGAATCTTCACCCACTATGACACAAGTGTACGATCTTTTACTCCCTTTACAAGCAGATAAAATGGTTATATCAAATGCTGCACTTACAGTCAGCTATGTGCAGCATACAGCCAGCTTGCAAAGAAAAAAGCTGTCTGAGGGAGCTTGAATAGGATAACTGTTTGATAAAATAGGCCTGGATTTGCAGTCTATCCAGATGGACTAAATATGAGCTCGAGTGAGAGATACAGTGTTAGACTTGTTGACTGTGAGACCCATGAAATCCATATAAATGCCAGAATAAGAGAAATACTGTAGGTTTACCTGCTTTGGCCCCACAAAGGCTTTCAGATGATCATTTTTACTGCAGAAAAGCCACAAAAGGCAACGGCGGAAAATATTGTGGTGGATTTAAAAAGGTTGAATAGGCAGCTGGCCTTCATTTCCCTCCCTTTGTTAATTTAGCAGCTCTTTAGAAATTGCTTTGGGTCCAATGATGTGTTAAAGAGGTAAAACTAATTCAGAAACTTTTAATCAGAGTAAAAGAAGAGCGCTACAGCAAACTGGGCTTTCTTTTTGTTCTTAAGTCTCTTGTGCGTAGCCTTGACTGTTGTTTTTTTTATTTTTTCTTCATTAGGAAACATCATCGGATCTGGGATTTTTGTGAGTCCTAAGGGGGTCTTAGAGAATGCCAGTTCCATGGGGGTCGCTATCATTGTGTGGGTGATTACTGGACTTATCACAGCCGTCGGTGCGCTCTGCTATGCAGAGTTGGGAGTGACCATCCCCAAGTCAGGGGGAGACTACTCGTATGTCAAGGACATCTTTGGAGGACTGGCTGGGTGAGATTGTTTGTTTTCATACAGCAGCAGGTATAGAAGTTTTTATGTTGCATGATGAATAACTGTAACTCATTAATGCAACATGCGTTAAAGGAGGAATTTGGGAAATCTGCATCCCATCTTTTTTGTTGCTGTAATTGTTACCAGATAGTCTAAATCCTTGTAACGTAGTATTGTTTTCCTGGCATCCCGTTGCCTTCATTCTTCCTTCCTTTAACAACAGTGCTTCACAGTATAATTCTCTGCTAATTGCTGCCTCATTTGTACTGTTGTCCAATACGTTTTACTAGGTGAGGGTTTGTACTCTGTCATGCTGTATTACTACAGATTAATCACACAGTGTTGCCCCTCACAGGTTCCTGCGTCTATGGATTGCATTGCTGGTTATCTACCCCACTAACCAGGCTGTGCTCGCCCTCACCTTCTCCACCTACATCCTGCAACCCCTCTTCCCTTCCTGCCTGCCCTCAAACACCAGCCTCCGCCTGCTGGCTGCCATCTGCCTGTGTAAGTTGTAAAATAAAGCTCAGTGCGTTGGTATGCATGTCTTGGAGAATCTGTTTAGAAAACACATCAGCAAAATCAACCAAATACAGCAGTTAGAAGCAAGTGCCACAACCTGTTCAGTAAAACTGTTTGCTAACATCCGTCTTCATGGAGGAGCTTCGTCGGATCTGGAATACAGCACAGTTGGGATAAACTTGACTTAATTATGATGACAGGTTCAGAGCTAACCTCAGATGAGAATATTTAGTTACAAACCAGAGGAAACATCTGGTTTACTAATGCAGCTGAGTTGGGTTGAGGTTGTCTATGTAGAAGCTTGATCCAGAGAGAGGATGAGATGTCAGAAAGCCATGAACTCTGCAAAACTAAAGCAACAATTCCAGTTTTAAAGTGAAAAAAAGTCATACATCTTCTTTTTCTTTTTGCTTTTCCCTTTGAATTATGTGGTTTACACACATCCATTCATTCTTCAGTTTGTCTGAGGTCAGTCCAAGATCACCATCACTCACCCCAGTGACACACTCCAGTTTTGTGGGGATTACCGGAGTGTTCCTTGGCTAAAGGGAACATGTATAACAAAATGTTTCTTTGTTCCTAAACACAGGACTAGGCATCTGCCAAAAGAAAATCCTTTCAGCTGCTTGTATCTGCAGTCTTATGTTTTGGGTCTCTGCTCAAATATTGGGGCTGGAACAAAGAGGGACCAGTAAAACCTTTCATTTCTCAGTTCTACTGTAGTCTACAGCTACACAAAGAAAAGTCCCTCGAGGTTGTTGCCGTTGTTTTTCCTGTTTATTCATTTGTTTGGGCAAGCGACTACTTGGCTCTCCAGGCAAGGCAAGCCCACAGAATAATCAACTACAATCCTGAAAATGTGTGAAATGGATGCGATGATTTGTAAATCTCATCAGCCCATATTTTATTCCCAGTTCACCATAAACAGCTTATCAGATATTGAAACAGACATTTTGCTATTTCATGGACTCATTTAGAATTTGATGGCAGGTTGACTTTGCGGGTGACTGGAGCTGCTACATACTGAACAGTGGCATACAAAAGTTTACATGCACTCCCATTAAAGATGGAAAAAAAAATCAGCTGTCAGTGAAATAAGTTGAAATTAAAAAAAGAAGCAATAAATAAAAAAATCATGACATGATTTTGAATTGTGGTTTAATTGAAATATTAAAAACAAACAAAAAATAAAAGCAAGCACATCGGATTGGGGCTCCTAAACTAAAATTTTATTGAGCAACACTTTGAGGCAATCAGGTGCTTTCTGTAACATCCAATCAAACTTCTGCATCTGTTGACAGGTATGTGGGTCCACTGTTCATGAGCAAGATGCTCTAGTTTGTCTGGGACAGTTTTGTTTGTTTATTATAATCATTTAATTTTTAAAACCACAATTCAAAATTAATGTTTTATTTTACTAAATTATAATTTAGTTAATTTTTATTTGTTCTTGCTTTTTTTCAGTTTTCTTGTTATTCGAATTACTATTACTATTTTCTTTAATGGGAGTGTATTTAAAGGGACACTGTGTAAGGTCTCCTGTTATCTATTCACACAAATAGATTTTTTAATTCAAAAATGTTTTTCCATTAATCAGTAATCACTCTCATCAACAAACTGAAGTGCTCCTGTAAGCTCTGAATTTGCCATTAGTATTATTCATATATGCATCAAACTGGTAGACTCGGTGCTGGCTGCCATGTCGTGTCGCCATGTTTTTACATTCAGTAGAAGCGTGACTGGGGATGTAACGATATGAAAATTTAATATCACGGTTATTGTGACGAAAATGATCATGATTATCATTTTTATTGTGGTATTATAGAAATACCCCCCAGCACCTTTAGAAATATCCAAAATGGGTCTAAATGTCTACTTTGCCCTTTTTAAAGGGGGGGGGAAAACTCAAGAGAGCCGTCCATGTGGGTGCCTTTGTTGCCTTTCGACATGTTTTCATAAATTAAACATTGCAAACTGCAACTACTACCGCTTTTCCAGCCAATGAGCAGCATCACTGGGAGTTTTTCAAAGTGCAGTAATCAGTCACGGTTTTAACGATAATTAAAATTTAAAACGGTATTACTAATTGTTAGGAAATTTATCACGGTTAACCATTTTACCGGTTATTGCTCGTTACATCCCCAAGCGTGACAGTAGGAAACCATGGAAACTCACCGGAGACACCAGAGTTGTCAGCTCAGATCAAAGTAATGCCTTTGAAAACTCAGCGCAGTGCAGTGAGGAGGAATCTGATGCTGCATTCACGTGCAGCCGGGCAGACAGTCATTAGTAACAAACCAGATGTTATTGTAAGCACAGAAAAGAGACAGTAAAACATGGGTCAGGGAAAACAATACGACATTGCCATGACAACATATTAGAGATGGGAACTGAAGTCACTGTAACTGACAGACCACTTCTTCACTTCGAGACTTGTTTATGCCTTTACATGCAGCGACTGTCGTCCGTCTGCTGTCTGCCCGGTTTTGTGTGAATGCAGCATGAAAAGCACAAGTGAGTTGCTTGCGGTTAGAAAACTAATACACAATGTCCCTTTAAGCTTTCACATGCCACTGTACTTGTTCACAACAGAAAAAAAACTGAGATAGCACTGAATGCTAGCTGTACATTTTCATATTCATTCAAAATCCAGATGTTGGTGGGGGTTTTTGTGTTACGGGCAGAGGTGGACATTTCAGGTGCCAGAAAGTAAAAATCCTGCCATGTTTTTGGATCTACCTTTACATTTAGAACAGTTGTTTTCACTAACAAGCTCATGTACCTGCAGAGGAGTAGTGGATTCAGCTGGTTGCTGGTTTAGTGATTGGTTGGAACTGCAGGACAGGATTTCTACTTTTGGATCAGGAATTGGTTATTGGGAGCTTAAAATGGGTTCAGTTTGCCACTCCAAGGGGAGATTCAGATATTTTACGACCTGGTTCAAACCCAGTGAAATGGAAGTGTACCTTTTTCCTTTTTGTCATTGACTTCAACAAGTTGATTCAGTTAACTTTACATTCGAGATTTTTTTCATTTCATTGTGTTTCCTATAGCTCACTTTTGCTAATGCTAAATAAATGAGTAGTCTTTAGGCATAAAAGCGCTGTGTAAAGATACATTTCTTCAATTGAACAGTAAGGAGAACAGGTACTTCACATTAATGAAAAGCCATTTACTGCATGATGAGTGTAATTTACTTCACTATCTTTTTGCATTTAGTTGCAGATTAAGGAACAATGAGATTTCTTCTATTGCTTGAACTTGACACCGATAACATTTTCTGGTATTTTCTCTTGTTATCCTCAGTGTTTCTGACATGGGTGAACTGCCACAGTGTGCGATGGGCCATGTGCATCCAAGATGTCTTCACAGGTGGCAAGCTGTTGGCCTTGGGCCTCATCATAATCATGGGTGCTGTCCAAATATGTAAAGGTAGTAGTTTCTTCATTAAGTTTCTGTCATTATGTGTCAAAATTACATGTCAAGACATTAAAAGCATTACAGCAGGGTGCAAAAATACAATTGGAAAAAGAAATTTGAAAAGTGAAAAATAAAAAGATCTGCCTGTCTCATCTGGACCCCATCTGTTAACAAATTTCCCAAAGATAATCACAAGATCATCAGTATTTGTTCCTTATGTGAGTGGAAACCCATTTAGATGATTCATTATCTAAAGATAGTTATAGATATATACACTATATGTATAATAGAGAGAAATATAGAGATAGATAGATATACATAGAGATATAGATAGTATAGATGTGTGTGTATATGTATGTACAGAATTCAGACTGTTAAAATGTTTTTCATAACCAGAAAATGTTTTATGTTGAATTTAAAATAAAAACATTTTGACTTTATGAAATGGCAGCAAAAAAATAAATGAATAATATCTGCTGCTTTATGTTGTGTCTGGTTCCCTCTGCTGCTCAAATTGTGGTAATGAATGAATGAAACTGCAAAACTGTTGATTCAGACGGCCTCCTCTGGTTTACAGGTCACTATTACTGGTTGGAACCAGCACACGCCTTTGAGACCTTCCGTGACTTTGACATCGGTCTGTTAGGTCTGTCGTTCCTGCAAGGTTCTTTTGCATACGGAGGCTGGAACTTCCTCAACTATGTCACAGAGGAGTTAGTTGACCCATACAGGCATGTGAAATCTTTCAATCCTACTGCTTGCACATTGGTCACATTTTGCAAAGTTTAGATTAATTTGATTTGTTTGCACAGAAATAGTGTGTTATGTCCTACTTACGACTGAAAGGATTAAACAGTATTGTGTTGATGAGATTTAAAAGAACATGGGTGTGTTCACAATAAAAAAAAACGACTAAAACTGAAGTGTTATTTGACCTCTGTTGGCGGTAAATTTGAATGTAAATCAATTAACATTGATTTGATGCCACTCATGTTTTTTATTCTTCAGGAATCTACCACGAGCGATCTTCATCTCTATCCCTGTGGTTACCTTTGTTTATGTGTTTGCCAACGTGGCCTACGTCACAGCCATGAGCCCCCAGGAGCTGATGGCCTCCAACGCTGTGGCAGTGGTGAGAAAGGAAACGCGCTATTTGTCCAGTCTGGACAAGTTTGCATTTGCATGTAGCTTGTGATCACCTCTAAATCTGGAGTGATTGATCCGACAGGTGCTGGTGAATGTAGCTTGGTGTCTTCACCACCTCGCGTTTTCTCTTTGCAGTGCAATTGGAGAGGTCTCGATCAGTTGCTAATTTTTAAGCGTTTGAACAATAAATTTGCTGTTTTTCTTCCAGACATTTGGAGAGAAATTGCTTGGAGTAATGTCATGGATCATGCCAATGTCTGTGGTGCTTTCGACCTTTGGGGGGGTCAATGGTTCTCTCTTCACATCGTCGCGGTCAGTTTTTTCTGTCCTGCTGTTCAGTCTTTTTTTTTTTTTTTTTGCCTCTGATTGTGTTGCTTTAAAGTTCTCTCGTTGCTTGTTTTTCATCCTTACATACACAGGGGTAAAAATTGAAAACCTGATAGGAAATACCCCCCCCCCCCCCCCTCTTTTTTTTTTTTTTAGATTTAATGAGGAAAAGAGGCCAAAATGATAAAACTCCTTTGCTTCAGAATTCCATTTGATATCAAGATGACCCCAAATTCATCCCAGCCTGATTGAATTTTCACCCTGCGGTTTTCAATTCTGCTTTTTGTCCCAGCATTTCTGCTTAATCATCTAAACTGTTTTTTTTAGGTTTTTTTCTGAGCTTTTTGCTCAGCTGGCAAGTGCACACGATAAGTAAGCGCCATCTGGCTCCGCTCTCAGGACTAAACCATCTTTGGTTCTGCCTCTCAGGCTGTTTTTTGCCGGTGCAAGAGAAGGCCATCTACCACGTCTGCTGGCCATGATTCATGTCACACGCTGCACTCCCATCCCATCTCTACTGTTCACTGTGAGTCATGTGAAAATCACAATGTCTACTTCTTTTCCATTTGTACCCTCAACCCAACCCCCAGTGCAAAAAATAACTTATCTCTGTGTCTGACACATTTAGTTGATCTCCACTCTGCTGATGTTGTGCTGTGACATAAACACCCTCATAAATTATGGCGGTTTTATCAACTCCCTCTTCTACTGCGTCACTGTCGCCGGGCAGATAGTGCTGCGGATAAAGGAGCCTGAAATGTACCGACCCATCAAGGTAGAAGTATCGATTAATCAACTTGTTCCTACTTTAGAAAAACGTTATTTGCATTTTTATCAGTTTTACTAAAATTCTGGGGTTTCTTTTTAAATGAAAACTATATCAGATCTAATCAAACTTTATAAAGTGCTTTCATGCCATTGAAAGGCAACATGAAGTTCTTGACATAAAAGCAAATGCGTATTAGAATAAAAACAACCTTCACATATTGAAGTATATAACACAAAACACACACACACACACACACACAAGTTCAATACATGATTCCCGACCCCTAACTTCCATCTCCTAATTGAAAAGGCATGAAAAAAAACTAATAGTAACATCTGGCTTGACGTTGCTGTGGGGAAACAATATCTTGGGGATTCATTCAAACCAGGAGCCAGCCCACCAATGGTCACAAAGGGCCTCGCTGCAGGAACCCCACCAGGTCAGAGCAGGCTGGGGCCCACACCACAGCCATAGGACTGCAGGGTAGGAACCCCAGCCACCAAGAAAAGGAGAGCTACCCTACCTACTACCTGCTGGACCAAGTGGACAAAGCCCCCAGAGCAAAGGATCCCCATGATGAAACACTGGCGTTAAAGATGTTAAAACAAAGATCAAATAACGCTGAAAATAATGAGAGTGGAGCAAAGGGAATAAAAATACACAAAGAAATTCATAGAAATAATGTACTGAAAGACTAAATAAAATCTATAAAATAAGTTGAAATAGAATAAAAGAAAAAAATAAGATCAAATAAAAAATGAAATAAAAGGGTTGGTCTGGAGCCTCTTTTTAAAAACATTGACAGTCTCTGCAGCGCTGAGGTTTTCTTTTAAGCTGTTCCACAGACGGGGACTGTAACTACACAGCAAATACACCGAAAATCCTTTTTTGGGTCGTATTTGAAAGTGATGTTGATGCATTAGTTTTTAAGCTTATTGTCTTTTACGTGATAGCAGAACTTTGAGATGTGTGCAGTTTAACTTTTTGGTTTGTCCCGCCATATTCCAGGTGAGCTTGGCATGGCCAGTGATCTTCCTGCTGTTCTGGGCCTTCATGCTGGTCTGCTGCCTCCACTCCGAGCCTCTTGTCTGTGGTTGCGGCCTGGCCATCATGATGATTGGGGTGCCAGTATATTTTCTAGGAGTCTACTGGGAAAACAAGCCACGTTGTTTTCACAGTGCCATAGGTAGGGCAACAGTGGTTGTGGTCTTATTTTATGGCTTAGACTCAGACAAAGTTGGCATTCACACAGTGTTTATGTTCAAATTACAAATGCAGGTTTTAATGGGTTAAGTTCACTTTAATATGACAATGGTATGGTTTTCTTTCTTAATGACATCCAGGAAAAATGACTCATCTGTGTCAAAAGTTGTGTATGGTGGTCTACCCTGCGATGGAGGAGAACCTGGAGACAAGAGGGCATTGAAAGAAAGATGAAAATGAGGGAAGTAGAAAATACCCTCAAATGTCTGATTCCCTATAAACATAAAACTTCTCGAATTTCAGGGTGATATGGACACCTGGAAAAAGACTTACAGAAAGATGAGCTTCACGTAATGAAATGTTAACACTCCAATATTTTCTGCTGTATTTAACTTATTTAATTCGTTTTTTTCAGTTTATCACCCTCGGCACAATTGTTTGTTTGAATTATTTTTGAGATAAAACATCACTGACAGAAATATGAGCCATTTACAGTTTTCTTTTTCATTGTATTTTAAAAAGTTCTGCCTTTGTCAATTTATGAATTGGAGAGAAGATTGGGAAATTATGTGCAATATCTGTTTTTATTCATACTGTGCGTTGTTGATTAAATCATTTAACTTGCTCCAAAATGAACTGTTCAGATAATTCACCAGATTTGTTCGACTCATTTGTTTGTTTTTGTTTAGTTTATTTTGAATTAAAATAGTTTTGATTTAATACATGAATGTTTCTTACACTTACATAGAAGCATGTTACTACTTGTTATCCATTTTTAAATAGTGTATAATGATGCAGAGAGAGATGCTGTATTCATTTTCTGTCATAACAGAACTTAAGGTGAAACTCGAGGATATTGTTGTTTAATAAATAATAAATTGATACAAAAGAAACAACAAATACACAAATTTTCCTTGGGAATTAAGAGGATAAAAAGCAGTTGACTGCTATTGATCAAATGCACTTGAGTGATTATCATCTGTATGACTACTCCTATAATCGGAGAGGCTTCATCTGGAACATTCAGGTATGTCAAGGTAATGCCAAGGAGGAAAGACATCAGCAATGATCTTTGGAGAAGCTGTCAATCAACCTGTGAGGGTTTTTTTAGGGCAATTTCCAAACAGTTTTGAGTCAATAATTCTTTAGTGAGGATTATTTACAAGTTGTAAAGCATTTAAGACAGTTGCTAATCTTTCCAGGAGTAGACATCCCTTTTGTCTGGATCTCAGACCATATAATGCTCACAGAGACTGCAATTAAACCCCTAAAAGCTACATCTTAAACAGTTGAATGTTAGTTTATGACAATACAATTAGAAAAAGACTGAGGAAGTGCTGTATGGTTTGAAGAGGTCAGAGGAACGTCTCCTCTCTAAAATAAAACAAAAAAAAAAACATAGAAATTCATCTTGGGTTTACAAAGTTATATCTGGACAAACAAAATTTGATTTGAAACTATAAGATCAGGACACCTGCAGTCACTAGTGGACCAAGAACCTGCTTCCAAGTATTCTTGGGTGAAATTAAAAAGCCACCTGTCTACAAGTTAAAGCTTGGCCAATGCTGCACTATGCAACATGATGGGGATTCCAAGACCACCTGTAAATCTGTGACTGAAGAAGTCAAGAATCAAGGTGTCAAAGTCCAGGCCCAAAGAGAGCCATCTGTGCATGTGACTGCAAAACAAAATGCCTTCAATATAAAAAGACCAATTTGTTGCTAAAAGTGGCTCTCCAAACTGTTTTTATCATAAAATTCTCAGCTTCTTTCTTTCTTATTTTTAAGCCACTGCTTCTGCATCTTTAGCACAATGTAATACCACCGTCCCATAAGGTTGTCAACTTGAAGATGTATATCATTTTGAGACCTGATGAAGACCTTTTCTGTCCTGATATACAAACCCTTATAGAAACAGAGCAGGATTTCTTGTTAACTGCTGCTCATTTTCAATACTGGTAATTTCTAATGCCAATTAAACTGGAACAGGAACAAAGGACAGGAAAAAAAAACGGGATGCCCTCTTGTGTTCATTAGTTTCCCCGTGTTTTACTGCCCTGGAGTCGGGGAGCTTTCTCGGGACTCATCAATGTTTCATCCACTGACATGGAGAGGGTGGAGTTCGCTCACAATAAGTGATCAAATTGCGGAAGTCATGCACAGGTATGAAAAACAGGTACGTCAAGACGGATTATAACCAAGACAGGAAGCCTAGGGGCGATGTCTTCAGAGTAAAGTTTACACATGGGGATCCAAATAAGAGTGTAACACCGTTAAAGCAGAAGCTATTAAAATTTGAAAGAAATGTAGGCCTATTTGCATTGCATTAACTAAAAAAAAAAAAAGAGAGAGAAGGGAAGCTCTCAGCGAAGATGTTGAAACAAAATAAGCTGTATGAAATTTAAAATATTACTGCAACATTAAGCTTTATTAGAGCCTTTGTTCTTTTATTTTAAAATTTCAATGAGAAATAGGAAATGACCACTAGTCAAATTCGTGCTGATCTGGTGCATTTTACTTTGTAGGTTAGCTAATTATGGTTTTCCAACATAGTGGGGGGTAAGGTTTAACACTAACACTAGAGACATTCTGAAAGTCCTCAGGTAGTACCTGTGCAAAATCAAACTAGCAATATCTACATAACTTGAACACTTGAGTGGGCTCTCAGGCAGAAGAGTTGAGGATGTGGGTTGTATTTATGAAAATCTATTAACACTTCCCAGAGCAGGTCTGAAAGGGGTTATAGAGTAACAGTTTATAGTGGAGGCAGTGTGATGGTGCGGCATCTCCCTCATTGGAACAACAAGGCTTGTCATCAGTGGAGGCAGTCGTAACACAGAAAGAAAGCAAGGTGAGATTTTGTGGCCATTGGCAATCCCACATGTCCACAGCCGCAGACTGATACCCTTCAAGATAGCAATGCTCACACCCAAACAAAATGGGGTTTATTAGAGTTAACCCCCAGAACTTGGGCGTGTTGAGGATGAACTTGGCTACCTGCAATAATCTTTATCCTATTGAACATTTGTGAGATCAGCTTGGATGTGCTGTTTATGCCAGAGAGACCAACAACAACCACCCTGGCTGAACTGCAACAAATAGCTACTGGTTGAAGACTGGGATGCTATCCAACAACAGTGAGTGACTGAGCTGATGACCAGGCTTTTGTGGCTTGTGTATGGTTCCTCCGCATGCCACCAAGGCCCCTGTTTGGCAAATTGATAAATTGTTAAATTGTCAGTATGTCTTGTTTCTTCAAACTTCAATTACCCAATCCAATAGAGCCTGAGGAGTCACGTGACAATTCTGAGCGAAGCGGAGTCGCGCCGCCATGATGTTGGTACAGATTTGACTGTCAAAACGAGAGCTGACGGGAGTTTTAACATTGGAGGGAAAAGGAGCAAAGAAGAAAAGCCGTACAGAAATAATTTAATGTCTAGCACAAAGAAGACTTATTTGGAGAAACTAGGGGACATATCCGGACTGGACCCATCTGAGCTGAATGGCTCAGAGTGGGACAGTAGTCTGGACCGCTTACCTCCGTCCTCCGTGGAGACATGCGGCTGATGCATTGTGAATTATTTAGTCTTCACAATCAGTTTGTAACGTGGTAATATTTGTAATTTTGCTCTGTTAATGTTAGAGAAGTGTTATTCTGCCTTTTACACAGTTAACTGTTATGCTGCTAGTTAAGAAAACATTTGTGAGCTGTCAGTAAACATGTAAGGAGGACGATATTTAACGTGGTTTCAATCATTTATTTATAAAAAAGAAAACAGTGATTAGTGTGTGTCTGATTTGTGAAAGACCAAAATAAGCTGTCAGGCAGATGTCAGTGGTGTCGAACATCACGAGTAAACAGATAAAAGAAAGTAACCGGAGTTTTCATCAACTCATGTTAGCTTGAGTGCTCGTCTTGACAACAACGATTTAGCATAGCTACGTTTGCAAATGCACAGCAAACAAGGACGATCTTATCCAGGGTCGTAGTGTCCGGTTCATTCTCACAGCAAAGCAGCATCTTCACAGGCACACTGGTATGACTGGAATATTGTTTACTGGTTCCTGCAAACACGATGACATGTTCCACATGACTGCTCCCAGCTGAGCACGGCCGTGTGTGAGGGAAGGATCTAGCGGCCACATCGTACTGATTGATTCCTCATTATTAAAACTATCTGCAAGGACAGAATCACGGAGTAGTTTTTAAGGATACCACAATTATCAGTCACAAAGGGATCACTAGCTGGAGAACACACGGCATGCTGCATGTTGCTAATCTCTTTCCTTCATACTGCAGCTGTCAGCCACTTGGCGCCCCCTGTCACTTCAGCAGTTTACAATCTTTTTTTTTCTTTTTCTTTTTCAAACCGAATCTTGAAAACCGTAACTCCCCTCTTTTTTTTTTGTTTTTATCATCTTACTGTCGAAGAGCTGGCACTGTCCTTCACTCAACATTATAACCCAGCATCTCCAGTCACACCAACGTAGCTCTCAGTAAGCGTACAAACAACATCGGAACGCCGGTTCGGAGGGCGGGGCGACACGCTGTGACGACAACTCCTCAAGCCATAAATGACACCAAATAAGAGTTAAAGGGGAAGCTACTGGCTAAGATTTGTTAAGTTTTGTGGCACAATTTAAAAAGGTAATTTTTAAAAAGGTTTTTAAAAAATCATTGAGATAGTAAAATCATTACCACTCACAAATTTCCTCGTTATTTTTATTAATATTGCCTGAAATGAAACGTCTGAATTTTGTTTTTGTTTTCCATAAGCGTGTACTTTACTTTGAAAGATCCAGACCGGAAGTCACGTCTTCAGCTCCACTGCTGTGACAGCAGCTTCATGGATATACAGTATTTGGGTTTCCAGCCAACTGTCTACGGCCGTGTGTTGGAGGGGGTCGGTTGAACGGGTTTATTTTTTTAAATAACCGGCTACGCAGTCGAGGTACGTAACATTTTGTAGCATAAACAACCCAGCGAAACGGAATGTTATAGTAAGCTAGCTTTGAGCCCCGCAGTCTCATTCAGGGCTTCACAGCATCCACAAGGTCAGCTCGGTTCTGTCAGCTTGCTAGCCTCTGGCTCCTTTCACTGACCTGCATCACCGGCTGCCGGGATGTCACCATAACTTCCCACTTAAATCGTTCATTTAATTGTAATTGTAGCGTTTAAGACAGAAGAAATGTAAATAACAATTTCCTCAAAAGACAACTCAGTCTGTGTCACCAGGAACAACAGCCTGTTTTATTGAAACTGAAACCTTAAAGTTGTGATGAATCGTATTAGAGTATGCCTTTCTAAATGTAGTGTTAATTTCGATTGAGCCTTTTTAATGTGTTTTAGTAGAAGCTACTGTTAGCACACACGCAGCTGTACAGGAAGTGAATCCTAACATGTTTAGTAGTAATGTGCTCTGGGTTAATATTAATCTGTCAAACACCCCTCACAATCTCTCTCTGTCTCTTTTTTTTTTTCTCTCACAGAGCCATGTCTCCATCAGTTCCCCTGCAGGAGATGATTCGGGCCATCAGGTCAGCCAGGACTCAGTGTGAGGAGCGGGGTGTCATTCAGAGGGAGTGTGCTGCCATCCGGGCACAGTTCCGACAAACCGACAACAACGGGGGCAGATCACACAACCTGGCCAAGCTGCTCTATGTGCACATGTTAGGCTATCCAGCTCACTTTGGTCAGGTGAGGGGATTTGGCTAATTCCTGTCATGAGTTTGCTCGGGTTTATTGGAGAATGTGGGTGAGCAACTATTCGTATACCTTTGGTATCTGAGGAGAGTCGGTTGTGTTTCAAATCCTAAAGCAAACTCAGTCAGTTGTCAGCTGTAAGTAGGCCACTGAATCCCTCCCAGCTCGAGGACTGCTGCTGTGGAGCTGACTCTAACCTCTAGTTGAGGCAGTTCAAGCAGAGAGACTTTCTCCCTTGGGGCGGGACAAGTATCAGCATTTCCTGCAACTCCACATTTTAACAGAGATGTTGCTCTGCTTGTTAGATGGAGTGTGTTCGTATGATAGCCAGCCCTCGATACAGCGAGAAGCGTGTGGGATACCTGGGAGCCATGATGCTCCTGGACGAGAAGCAGGATGCCAGCCTGCTCATTACGAACTCCATAAAGAAGTAAGCACAACTTTTGGCAAACACTTTAATAGAATATTCATGCACAATGGATGGAATTGATCATATACAGTGGGGGGGATTTAGTCAGCCACTGATTATGCAAGTTCTCCTACTTAGAAAGATGAGAGAGAGCTGCAATTTTCATCATAGGTACACAATGAGAGACGGAATGAGGGGGAAAAAAATCTCGGTGATCACATTGTAGCACTTTTAAAGAATTTATTTGCAAATTATGGTGGAAAATAAGCAAAATTTCTGGCTCTCACAGATCTGTAACAACTTCTTTAAGAAGCTCTTCTATCCTCCACTCGTTACCTGTATTAATGGCACCTGTTTGAACTCGTTATCTATATGAAAGACACCTGTCCACACCCTCAAACAGACTCTAAACTCAACCATGACCAAGACCAAAGAGCTGTCAAAGGACACCAGGAAAGAAATGGGGAAAGTGAATAAACAATAGGCAAGCAGGTTTGTGTGAACAAATCAACTGTGGGAGCAATTGTTAAAAAAAAAAAAGGAAGACATACAAGAGCATTGATAATCACCCTTGATCTCCTGAGCCAAAATACCAGCTACAGAGTGTACAAACCTGGTGAAGACGTCCAGGAAACATTTGACCTCTGTCATTGCCATGAAAGATTATGTTACAAAAGTTGAACTTTTGTTATTGACCAAATACTTATTTTTCAACATAATTTGCAAATAAATTCTGTAAAAATCCTACAATGCGACATCCTGGAGTTTTTTTCTCATTTGGTCTTTCATAGTTGAAGTGTACCTATGATGAAAATTACAGACCTTACCCATCTAAGGAGGAGAACTTGCACAATCAATCAGTGGCTGACTTATTTTCTGGATAAGTCGCGATAGTCAAATAATACGTCATTAAGAGGAGAAAAAGGTATACAAGTCGCACTGAGGCTATAAGTTGTGGTCATTTTCTGTAAAAAAAACAAACAAACAGTAAAGTAAGGCAATTTTCGGATTTTTCGTATCTTATTTGTTACTGCTAAAACTTCCCAAAGTTCCAAAGTTAATGCCTATAAATGATCATAAACGTCATAATTAATGAGGATAATCATGGTTTTTGTGGATTTGTTCCAGGCAGTACAGCCACATGTTCAAAATTAACTCCTCACGCTGAGATAAGGCTGTTTTGGGATCTTTACCCTTGGAGCAGAATATCGTTGTCACAACCCTAGAGCACCAACATGTGACATTAGTGTCGTTCACTCCTTGGCTCATGTCAGTCAGTATGAATTAACCCTTAGAAATATGTTAAATTGTATATATTTTAATATACAGGTACTACCCAAAAATATTAGAATATCTTGAAAAAGTTTTTGTATTTCTGTAAGTCAACTTAAAAGGTGCAATTTATATACTGTATAGATAAATAATATGCAGATCAATATCTTTCAAGCTTTTATTTGTTTGGATGTTGCTGATCAGGACTTGCAGCTTAAGAAAAACCTCAAATTCAAAAACTCAAAAAATTTGAATATTGCATGAAATCAATTATAAAAGGGTTTTAAAAGCAAAAAAAGTCAGACCCTCTTAAATAAAATCTTGCATCTGTTCTTAATACTTGGTTTGGGCCCTTTTGCATGAATGACTGCCTTAACCCGGCGTGGCACGGATGCTACCAGCATCTGGCATATCTCAGCTGTTATGGAAGACGAACATGCTTCAATCAGCCTTGAGCTCTTCTCTGTTGTTTGGTCTCTTCCCGTTCAGCTGTCTCTTGACGATGCCCCACAGATTTTCGATGGGGTTCAGGTCAGGTGAGTTTGCGGGCCAATCAAGCATGGTCATCCCATGGTTGTTGAGCCAGGATTTTGTAGTTTTGGCTGTGGGCAGGTGCCAAGTCCTGCTGGAAGATGAAGTCTGCATCCCCATACAGCTGGTCTGCTGAAGCAAGCATGAAGTGCTCCAAAATGTCCTGGTAGACGGCTGCATTTATGCTGGACTTGATGAAGCTCAGAGGACCAGGACACTGGCCATCTTCTCCAGGCCGCTGTCAGCCCTCTGGCTTGTACACCGTTTTCTTCCACACTTCTTCCTTCCACTTAACTGTCCATTAATGTGCTTTGAGACAGCACTCAGAGTACAACCAGTTTCTTTTGCTATCACTTTTTGTGTCTTTCCCACCTTGTGCAGGGAGTCGATGATGGTTTTCTGCACCACTGTCAGATCAGCAGTCTTCCCCATGATTGTGAATTCTTCTTAACCAAGACAGGGACTTTTTAAAGGCTTGGGGCACAACTTTGCAAAACCTTGCAGATGTTTTGGATTACTTACCTGATTAGAATGTGACAGTCTGAGCCTACAATACTGGAGCTTTTCACAGTATTCAAATTTTTTGAGTTTTTGAATTTGAGGTTTTCTTAAGCTGCAAGTCCTAATCAGCAACATCCAAACAAATAAAAGCTTGAAGTATATTGATTTGCATATTATTTATCTATACAATATGTAAATTGCAACTTTTAAGTTGAATTACAGAAATACAAGAACTTTTTCCAGATATTCTAATTTTTTGAGTAGTACCTGTATAAGTTGCACTGGACTATAAGTCACACAAGCTGCCAAACTATGAAAAAAAGTGTGACTTATAGTCCGGAAAATACGGTAATACTTTTTGCCCCACTGTATAGTTTTTTGTTAGTCTTACTATCATAACTCCATCGATAAGAATCAGTGGCTTTCAACCTGGGACCCAGGACCCCCTGAGGGGTCCCCAAGAGCTCAGGGGGTGTCTCCAAAGCTTTGACTGTTTGGAGCCAGTGTAATTAAAATTAAGGTCATGTCCACACAGAGATGAGGTGTGTTTTTATTTTGATTTGGTTACATCATGGGACAGGAAAGGAATCGGCCAGAATGAATCATTTGTAGCAAAAAGCTAGCTGTTGAAAGCATAAAACATAGGATAGTGTAATCGAAGCGGCGGCAAAGAGGGTCCACAGCTTTTTTAATTGTTGCATACAGGCGGTCCTTTAGGGGAAAATAGGTTTGGAACCACTGCTGTGAAAGGGCAATATAAAGCAACACTGATGCAGAACTGCGGGATCTCATATATATGAATAAACTCATAAATACCAACAGGATGGTTTACAGAATTGAGGGGTATTTTCATACCTTAACACACTCTCAATGTGTGTGTTGTTTAGTGACCTCTCCAACAGTAACCAGTACGTGCAGTCTCTGGCTCTGTGCACGTTGGCCTGTATGGGCTCAGCTGAGATGTGCAGGGATCTGGCACCAGAGATTGACAGGCTGCTGCGAGCCTCCAACTCCTACATTAAGAAAAAGGTGAGAGCCTTCTCGGGAATACATATATATGCATGTTAAATTATTCAGTAGCACCTTATAATATTAATATTACTGCAGGTAAAACTGGCATTTTTATCAACTTGACAGGATGAGATTTTCCTGTTATTGTAGATAAATATAAAGGTGTCGTTTTAAATGCTGTGAAACTATCAAAAAGACAGACATTTAGTTACTGAGCATTAAATTGAGTGTTCAGATTTAATTATACTTGTTTTTTTCTTCTTCCTTGGAGTAGCCAAAGCACACGAAGGGAAGGGGTGACCTCCATCACCCCTTCCCTGCCCTACCAGCCCTGCAGGTTTTAGTTGTTTCCTTGCTTTAACACATTCGATTCAAATGAAGTGGATCTGCTCAACATCTTGTTGTCAGGTTCTGCACAAGCCTGTTAATGTGCCATTCATTTGGGCTTGGTGAGCGCAGGCAGGGAAACGGCTAAAACCTGCAGAGTTGAAAAAGCCTGCTCTACAGGAAGTACTTATTTCTAATTTCAGCTAATGTCGGAGCTGCTGTTACATCCAGAGTTTGTCAGTCATGGTTGAATATGTGCGTTTGGTATTTTGAGCTGCAATTTGAAAGACACTTTCTGGGAGCATGTGACACTTCTTTATTTTATTTTATTTTTTAAAAGATTGTATTGATTTATTATGATTTGCAAACCTTCGTCTTAGTGGTGCACTAATGTGATGTGATTACATGACGTGGGGTATAACCTTTTGTGATTCATGCATGATTCTGGTAAATCTCACCACATATAGTATGAGATAATATCACATATTGGCTGCTTGACAGCCTATTTGTAAGCTGTACCACTAAACTAATAAAATTCTCTTACTTTGTGAACCCTTTAGGCTGCTTTATGTGCTGTTCACATTGTGAGAAAAGTCCAGGATTTAGGGGAGCTCTTTGCTCCTTCTGCTCGTTCCCTTCTCAGTGAGAAGAATCACGGTTGGTAGATCTTATCACATCTAACAATTGCATCTCACAAACATTGTCTCCAGTTTATCTTCAACTTTGTTTTATTTTCTTATTTGTCTACAGGTGTGTTACATGGTGCCGTGGTGCTGATCACCGAGCTGTGTGAGAGGAACCCAGAAACCCTGGAGCGGTTCAGGAAGGTATGACGGCTGCATGTGTCTTGATCTGATAGTTGTGCAGGAAGGTGTGTGTTACAAGCTGTTTGTGTTGTGTGTTTCCTCAGACGGTGCCGGATCTAGTTCAGATCATGAAAGGCCTCGTCATTTCTGGTTATTCACCTGATCATGATGTAGCTGGAGTCAGCGATCCCTTCCTGCAGGTCAGCTTTGATTTCACTCAGTCCTGCTTCATTACAGCTACTTACTCATCCTGGTTTGATGCACTGCATATTGTATTTGCATAACACTGGTGTTGTGCTCATGTAGTCGGCCTTGTGTGTTTTTTAAATATTCCAAAATCTTTAACAGCATTTTTTTCCACTCTCGTCAGAAACTTTTAAGTCTGCATTTCTGAACATGCTGTGTGTTGCTCACTTTTTCTTTTTAATTTCCATTTATCCCATGGAGTGTGCAATTCAAATATTAAATATTATTAATTTAATTTTGTATAAGAAGTTCTCAATTTGACTTTCTTTCATGAACCATTCATTATTAAGATTTCAGTTGTTTGGCTTCCATGGCATATCTTCTTCCAAACAGGTGGATAGAAAACATTCAAAGTGAATCTTTTAGTGTAGATTTTTCCCACTATTTGTCACTAAATGTATGTTTTTCTTACATTTTATCAAAGGAAATTCATTTCCTCAAATGTAAAACAACTTTATAACAAAAGCTGATTGTTAAATCGAACACTGATCAGCCATAACATTATAACCACCCACTTAACAATCAGAATGCCACTAAAAAAGCCCCCAGCAAGCAGAGTGTGGACAAGGAACATATGAGTGTGTCCTGGAGTGTGTGGTACCAGGACATTAGCATTGGATGTTGTGCTGTGGGGTGGAGGTCTATGTGGATTGGGCTTGTCTCCCTTAAATGCCATTAGATCCCATCAGCTTTGTCTCTGTGTTTCTCGAGCCCTTCCAAAGCTCTTTTTGGCTGGTTCAGTCTTATTTCTCTCAGCTTTTATCAGCCATACATATTAGATACAACTAGACTGGTAGTTACCCCTACGCCAGCAAGCTTTTAAAGCTTTTAAACAGTATTTGTTTTAAACTGCATGTAACAGTCTACTCACAACAGAGGACACACCCTGGATTTGGTTATAAGCTGCGGCCTGTACACTGGTGTGTCCTCTGTTGTTGTCCGGGTCATCCCAGACCATTACTGGGCATCTTTAAACATCACCAGTTTAAACCAAAATGAGGCTCAGAACTGTGAGGAAGCTAACTTCTGAAGTGGCTGCAAGTTTTATTGACATTTTTAAAAAATCTCTTGCTCAGATTTTACCTGCATTGTGTTATTTTATTTGTAATGATTTTAATAACAGAATGAAGTCAGCTGTTGACTCAGCAGCTCCACTTAAAAACTTAAACAACAAAATCCAAAACACCATGGAGAAGTGAGGAAATTAGGAAGCTGAAAAGAAGCTGCAAGAGAGCAGAGAGGAAATGGAAAAAAACTAACGATCCATTATGAAATTTTACCAGGCCAACTCAAAATCTACAGTGGTACAGTTACAGGCAAGAATGGGCTACTTCCCAAACCGCACAAATAACAAACAATCCCCAAAACCACTGATATCTTAATAAATGCTGATTTTTAGTTTGATTTAGTCCCCATGTCTCCATAAGATGCTGCATGTGAGGACTTTGCAGGACACTTCATAAGTAA
This sequence comes from Atherinomorus stipes, assembly GCA_023101725.1. Lineage (NCBI taxonomy): Eukaryota > Metazoa > Chordata > Actinopteri > Atheriniformes > Atherinidae > Atherinomorus > Atherinomorus stipes. The sequence goes on along the minus strand of JALJCO010010055.1, from coordinate 38,299 downwards.
TATCAGACTGTTAGAGTCAGCCTTTTAGCTCAACAAAATGTTGATTTTACCACATCTGAAATATTGCTTTTACCTGAGGAAACGCTGGAGAGGTTTGTCCTGGTTGATAGGAAGGTGCATGGTCGAATTTTCCCCCAATTAAGCCCAATAACCTGCCTTTTAGATCCCATTCACCCACCACTTTTAAAAACAATATTTGGTTTCTTTGATTCTGAGCTTTTAAATGAAGTAAATTATTCTCTTCAGACGAGTATTTTAAAATGGCTGTGGTGTGGCTCCTTCTGAAAAAGGGTCATTTAGATCCCAGCATCCTTGATCACCACCGACCTGTATCCAACTTACCGTTTTAAAGCTAAGTGGTATAAAAAGGCTGTTTTTATTCAATTACATGATTTTTCCATAGCCATTACATTTTAGATAAATATCAATCTGGTTATAGGATAAAGCAAAGTACTGAGACGACCCTTTTAAGAATTTTTAATGACCTCGGGTGTAACTTGGACTTTTATTCCTGGTGCTGCTGGATATTATTGATAAAGTAGATCACCAGATTTTATTAGACAGACTCAGAAGTCTGGTGGACCTTTCAGGTACTGATCTCAAATGGTTTTATTTCTGTCTCACAGATTGACGATTTTATGTAAGTATGGATACATTTCCTCAAAAATTCATGAACTCAAATATGGGGTTCCCCAAGTTTCTATTTTAGGCCCAATTCTTTTTAATCTGTACATGTTGCCACTTAGAGATGTCATCAGGAGTCATGGCATTGATTTTTCACAGCTATGCTGATGATACCCAGCTTTACATCAGCGTGTCTCCTGATGACTGAGAGCCAGTTAACGTACTTTTAAACTGTATTTTAGATATTAAGTCCTGGGTGGCAGAGAATTTCCCACAACTTTACCAAGTTCTAATCATTGAAGACAAGAGGGAAATCATCTTACCAAAACTAAAATGTTTTTGTTCCCCTCAGGGTGTGAGAAATCTGAGCTCTGAGCTGGATTTTGACACAGGATTTTTATCATGTTAAGATCATCGCTGGACCATTTTTCTGTCTTGCCTGGCAGCACTGAAATATGAATGCGTACTTTGATTTCTATTAGATTAGATTACTGGAATACCCTGCTCTCTAGTCTTACCAAAAAGTCTGTTTCAAAACTACGATTACTTCAGAACTCAGCAACTCGTGTTCTGATGAGGACCAGAGGGCAAGAACACATTATACCAGTTTTTTTTTTTTTTTTTTTAAAGGAGCTGTATCATGCTTTTCAAATGTTCCAAAAGTCAAATATAGGCATTTATAACTAGATATGTTCCCATCGTTACTATAAAACTAATTTGAAAATTAGTTTTTCGTCATCTATTTCCAACACGAAAAATGGCTGACTGTACTAACCGCGGAGCTCTCACCAATTGCAGCATGTTTTACGCCCATTTCATACGTCGCCCCGGAAAACACTTATTCTAAGGGTCACTGAATTGTCTGTACACCGGCACCGGCAGCTCCATGTGGATGTTAGTAGTAAACATTGGTGGATAATTACTCCGATCGACGGAAAAAACAGACCAGCCTGTTATGGAGCTGTATGCGCTCGACCCAGAGTCTGATATGGAGTTTGAAGTACACGTAGTACCACAGAAGTACCACAGAGACCCCTACAAGCAAGTAATTTAGCGAACAAATCATAGGCTAACAGTTAGCGCTGAGCTAAGCAGCACTCACATGGATCTTGTAAACATTATGGATAATCGGACGCCGATCAACGAGATCAAACGGAGCAGCCTGTTATGGAGCTGTATGCGCTCGACCCAGAGTCTGATATGGAGTTTGAAGTACACGCAGTACCACAGAGACCCCTGACAAGAAGTAAATTAGCAAACAAATCATAGCCTAACAGTTAGCATTAGTTGAAGTGTGTTGACTCACCAGTGTTGTTGTCTTCCATCGCTTTTATACAGGAACTGCGTCAGGTTTCAAGTAATCCCAAGAAAAAAACACTTTACCCCGAGATTCAAAGTGTCAGGAGGAAGTTCACACACAAAGTAGTTTTTTTCCCTGCTCCTAAGTTATAATCCAACCACTTCTGCAAGTCGATTCATCCAGTACAACAAATACCTCCACCTAACATAACCACGCTAACGTAACTCCATTTTCCCAACTTCTGTCCTCTAGAGCAAAATTTTTTTAAAAAAATAAAAAAAAGAAAATTCTCCTGAACTCTGAGCAAACGTCTTTACTCATGGCTGCTTGTCTCTAGGAAATCTTCCTGCAGGTGTTAGTTTCTTCCTCAGAAGGGTAATATTCTCTAGTTTCTGTTCAACAAGGCGTCTTCTACGATACTGAGCATCGCATTTGACTTTCGTGATTGGTGCCACGTTCATACGTAACGCGGTGGGAGTCAGCCGTTTGCAGGGAGGTAGCGCTTGGTTTAAATATTCATGTAGATTACTCAAATATGCATGAATGAAGAAAAATAACGATTTAAATCATTTCTTGATGAGGAAATAACATACTGACATGCTGAAAAGCTCTTAAAAGTCCATTTTTCATGATAGGCTCCTTTAAAATTTTTGGCACTATGCCTTTATACAACATGAATACAAAAGGGGCAGAGAGATGGGAGTGACATGCAGCAAAGGTCCTCGACCGGGAATCGAACCGGGGCCGACTCGCTGAGGAACTGACCTCTGTTCATGGGCGGCTGCTCAACCAACGAGCAATCACCCCCCATACCAGTTTTTAAATTGCTCTATTGACTCCCCTTGTGTTACAGGATTGATTTTAGGGTTCTTGTAGTTGTTTATGAACGTCTTAATGGCCTTGGGCCTTATTTATTTGGCCTGCTTTTAGATTATGAGCCCTTGTGGACCCTGAGGTCCTCTGGTACCGGCCTTTTAATTGTTCGTAACATGAGAAGCAAAACTTACGGCGAGGCCTCGTTACATCATCTCGATCCTCGTCCTCATCTGTGGAACAGCCTATCAGAGAACCTCAGGACTGCAGAGACTGTTAATATTTTTTAAAGTTTTATTTTCATTTTATTTTATTTTATTTTATTTTCGTACATTATTTTTTCATAAAGTCCTTTTATGTGTGTTTTTTGTTTTTATTCTTATTGCACACATACATGTGCTTTGTTTGTGTGGGTGATTGTGTGTAAAAGAGGTTATAATGAGCTGTATGTTGTTGCTGTGTTATATCCTTTGGTGTGTGAAGGCTTGTTTTATTTAGATATGCATAAATTGTTTTTATTAAGCAGCAAAGCACTTCGTATTGCGTTTTTACATGAAAAACGCTTCATGAATAAAATTTGATTTGATACTGTAAAGCAGTGCTGGGTTGTACTGGTTGGCAAAAATGTTTCAGTGGTTGAAAAGTATCCACATGTGAATGTCAGAATGCGATGCGAGTTTTCCAAGCATATCACTCTGCTGTTGCAAAATTGGTGGTGTTGTTAACTTTATCTGTCAGTGTTTTAGTGATGTAACTGATTGGTGGAAGATTCAAGGTGATGTGCCTTGGTTAGAAAATGAGGACTCCTTCACTTGCAGAGACTTCCCGAACAGTTTTTCTTTCCATCTCAACATTTTTATATACAGTATATATCAAAGATTTTAATAAAAGTTGAAAGTTTTATTCTTACTGAAAACGGAATATTAATCATGGGGAGTGGGAATAGGCTGCTCTTTCTGTTTGAAATCAGCTGCAGAAAAAGCAGAATGTGAATATGATTCCTGTGTGAAAACTAAAACTACACTATGTTGATGGGAATTTGTCAGTTTCTTGGTTGTTATTTAAATCTATATAATTTCTTCAGTTTCTACTCAATCAGCCCATCCAGACCTCTGAATTACAGACAGTTTAGGAAAAAAGTTTTCTTACGAAGAAAGAAAACATTTAAAAGGGAATAAAGTTATTTTAATTTATTTGGTGTCTGCATCTGACAAAAATCCTGATGCAATTTGCCTCACTAACCAGAGCCTTAGACACAAGCAAAATAAGCCCTTAAGCCTTTTCAATCCCTAAATTTTCTCATTACTCAGATAGAGAATTTTAAATTTGACCCTCTCTCTGTAAAAGTGGCTGTAACTTGATTAATAATTCCCCGCGGCTTTCGTATTTGGGCATTTTAAATTGGGGGGAGCCCCTTTTTGTTCTTTAATGGCTCTGAGTTGTCTGGCAATTACCTGTTTCTGTTTTTCTTCACTCTATTTCTCTTGTACTGACACACTGGGGTTTATCATCTCATCCGTCCTCCTTCCTCCTGCTACTGCTGGTTCAGTGTACCAAAATAACTTGTCGTCCATCTGTTCCCTTCTTCTTTCCTCCATCCTCAGGTGCGCATCCTGAGGCTGCTGAGAATCCTGGGTCGCAACAATGAAATAGCAAGTGATGCCATGAACGACTTGCTCGCTCAGGTGACACATGCTCTTAAAAATTGTTTATTTGAAAAAGATAGCCCAGGTCGTTTCATTCCTGTCACTGTGTGATTGATGTACTGTACTAGCGCGCTGTTTGCTTTGCAGGTGGCGACCAATACGGATAGTACCAAGACTGTGGGCAACGCGGTGCTGTATGAGACTGTGCTCACTGTATTAGACATCAAGTCTGAGAGCGGCCTCAGAGTGAGACAGTAGTATTTCTTAACACTTTGATACTTTAGGATTAATGTAGATTAATTAATCAATAAATGCACATATGCTTGGTTTAACTTGCTCTGCAGGTTCTGGCGGTGAACATCCTGGGGAGATTTCTCCTGAATAATGACAGGAACATTCGGTCAGTGCTGCTTTTTTTCACCGATGCCATACTTCCTCAATTTTTTTTCTTTTATCTTTCCTTCCCTCCCTTCCATCTCAAGGCCAATGGCAAACTCATTGCTGCCAGACAAAGAACCCCCTCCCCAACAGGCTGTTATCATCTGAGTCCACTAATTGCTTTCCCCTAAAGCATTTCCTGTAGAGCCACCAGAAGGTCACGGTCTGATCTCTCAATTTCAGGTCATGGTTTATTTCAGCAGTGAGTGTGGAGGCCTGTTACAGCTTCCTAGAGATTTTGTTGTTAGTATTTTATGATTGTGTCTGCATGGGGGGTTTGTGTGCAAACAGGTCTGTCTGGTTTTCGTCTGCAAGATCCCTGAATCTCACTGTGACCGTCTGACAGTATCAGGTCGGGTTTAGTCCTGTCTGACCTGTATTTGACTAGATAACATCTATCCTGTCCCCACATAAATACTTCATTAGTCTGTAATTTCAAATAAAAAAGATCAATTACTTATCCGAACAAGTTTAGGCAATTTTTTTTATCTGAAGTTTATATAGTTTCACAATTACTTCATTTGGAGTGTTTTGCATCGCTCCACAGTCTATCTGCCAAAGGTGTAGGCCTCAGTGAATTCAGCTTGATATTCACTGCTTTTCTGTTTATTCAGGTATATAGCCATGACGTCCCTTCAGAAGATTGTTGGGACTGACCATAATGCAGTGCAGCGCCACAGAGGAACTATAGTAGACTGCCTGAAGGACCAGGATGCATCTGTGAAGCGGTAACATTTTTACCTCTACTTTGTTTGTCCAGCACTGCTCTGAAGCCTCTTCTCACTTTTTGGTACTTTTTTCAGCTCTACTCCGTCAGGTTTTCTGTGTGTGTGTAGGGGGGGGGGGGGGGAAATAGCAAACACCATAGCAAACATGTCACAACAATTGAGGGCAACAAGGTGATGGTTTACTTGCTGCTCAGTCTATGGCTTTTCAAGTTTAAAGAAAAGAGCCTGTCAAACGTGCTTGAAAACTCAACAGTGAATGCAGTGAGTGGTGATCTTAACACAGATCTACCACTAAAGAAGCGGGAGTTAATCTGCACTAGATCCAACTGAGAATAACACATGTAAACATGTGTTATTCTATGTAAACGTGTTATTCTGGTAAAGTACTTGAATTTAATAATGAAAGAGCAGGCAAACTGAATAACGTGAAGTGTAGAGAAGGGGACATGTTTTCATTGTATTGGGTAGTGCAGTAAAATACTGTAAAACTTACTGGGAGAAGGTAAGAGAGTGATGGAAAAGAAAAGCCCAGTGGACCTCAGGTTTTTTATCTATGAGCTTTATCATAAAGGGCACAACTACTGAAAGGATGATGGATATGTGTCTTGCATGTTAAAAAAAAATTGCTTGGATGACTTTGCTTTGGAAAGCAACTGAAAAACAGTGTAAAATGAGGCAAATGCCATCTATTTTTTTTTTTTAGATTACCAACTTACTGAAGGGGGGGGGGTGGACCTGTCAGAGGATGAAGAGGCGTGATAAGAGCTCTGTTCTGGAAATCCTGTCCTGTGTGAAATAAGAAGTCCACTTTGTGGAAATTTGAACATGTAATTTATCAAACCATAAACTTTTGAATTTTTCTTGTCCACATTCATAACTTTTAGAAAAATTCAATTCGTACATTCATTGTATTAAAAGAAAAAGGGGAGAGTGAGGGCAGTTGCTTTAGGCAGTGAAACACACTAGATGAGTACTGGAGAGTTTGGTGGGGTTCTTGTGAAGGAGTCGCTCTCATGACTCATCCAGCGGCATTATTCTCTAGCCAATGAGTAAAGTGTGGGCTATAGACATCACATTTTCAACCGTGGCAAATAAGGGCTAAAAAAAAAAGCACCTAGTACCAAGTGCCACTGTCTAATGTAAAACCTTGAAAGTGTAGTTAAGCTAAGATGATAAGTGGAAAAAGGCAATTGGTGCCTAGATATCTGCTCATGATTTAACAGTCCATGAAATTTAGGTCACTTTCAAAACTCCAACAAAGTTGTACTTTCTCCAAAGAATTTTTGACCGACATGTAAAAGTTTGATTCGTGCAGAGAAATCAAACATCTACAGTACGTGAACTCAGCTGTATCAGCTCAGCAGCATCGAGCCATCTGTCTGTGCCACATTACCACTTTTAATCCTCCTCTTCCATCCATCCAGGCGAGCCTTAGAGCTCTCCTTGGCTCTGGTGTCAGCCTCCAACATCCGCTCCATGATGAAGGAACTGCTCATTTTCCTCTCCTCCTGCCCTCCTGAGCTCAGGGCTCATGCTGCCAGTGGCATATTCAACGCTGCCGAACGGTACGTGGAATGCTGCAGACATCTGACTGAGTCCCAGAGTGTTTGCTTTAAGGGAACACAATAGGGATTATTTGATGGGAATTGGCATAATCTAAATGAGATTAAATTGGATTTTAAAAATCCACAAATGCACAAACATGTATTTTGTATACACAGTGTATGCATGCCACCACATATTCCATTCCATCATGCATGTAGTGTAAACTGAAGTGTTGTTTTCTAACGTGCTGCCATGCAGCTGTTGTGTGGAGGCTGTAACAATAAAGCTTCTGTACACACACTATAGTATACGGTAGATAGCCAACATCTCAATCCGGGTCTGTCTCCACTCAGTGATATTTCTATTCAGCTGACATTGTGTTTCTAATAGCCTTCTGAAAAGCCTTCTGTGTTTCTAATATGCATCATTCAGTGACTTGATGCACTTCTGTTTGTGTGTGTGTGTGTGTGTGTGCACCGCTGAGTTGGCTGTGTTTGTCTCTGTCTCTGTCAGGTATGCACCCTCCCAGCGCTGGCACATTGACACCATCCTGCATGTCCTCACCACGGTAAATACAGATTGAGCCAGTCACCCTGCTGCTTTGAAGATGAGTTTTCTCACATAGACTGATATAAAGAAGGAGATAGCCTCCATGTCTGAAAAGCAAAGTGAAAGAAGTGAAAAAGCTTTTAACCTGCGTTGGTTTTCACCACCACTCATCACTTCAGGTCTTCAAAAAGACCAGAGTACTTCAGCTACAATGCCAGTGTTTGAGGGATCAAAGCAGTATTCCATTAACCACTGGGTGGCATCACAATATCTTTTTTTTTTTTTTTTTATGTACAGTCAGAGGTCCTCCCTCACACAACTTGGCTGTTTTCGTATATCAACAGTTGAGAATTTCTAGAGACCACAAAGTTCATGTTTTTCCTGCAGTTACAGATGTTCACAGCAGGAGATTGTTTGCTGACAAGCCTTCGCATGACAGGAAATACTGTGCAATGGCTTCTGTGTAGACTCAATAGGAGTCTATCCATAAAATACGTGTTTTTGTTAGGGATGTTCGATATTGGCTTTTTCTTTTCTTTTTTTTTTACCAACATCCGATATTGTCCAACTCTTAATTTCTGATATCCATCAATTACCGATATATGCAGACAACTGTGAGGTTGTATCTCATATTTGAAGAAATACAACTATGTTCTGCTCTGAGAACAAAGATCCCAAAAAGCCTTAACTCAGCCAGAGGAGTTCATTCTGGACATCTGGCTGCCGTTTATCAGATACTAGCAGGTATTAGCCAACATGTAGCTAATTCAAATGTTTCTGACAACTTGGTAACTTAACCAACAACTTAAAACCAGACATTTTATAAGCAGCTTCAAAGCAAGTCAGTCTGTAGCAGCAGCAGCTGCACCATAGTCACAAGCCTCTGAAAGGAATGCTGGGATATGAAGTTCTTCCAGGATAACAGGGACCTTTGTACTTTGTACATGGAGCGGTGCTGGTGGAACTAAATCTTGTGAGATTTCGTTAATGAAACAACCGAAAAAAACTATACCGATATTTTCTGATATCACATTTTAATGCCAATATTGGCCGATAATGTCAGTAGGCTGATAATATTGGATATCCCTAGTTTTTATATGTAATTGCAATGGACAGAAAGGTCAAAGTGCAATCATTTAGATTTTTTCTGCAGTTGCTGTTCACAGAAAAGTACTTTTGGAGGTGATTTTAAGTTGGAGAAATGTTTTCAGAGCTGAAAATGAGGGGGGATGGAAAAGAGGAGGCCAAAGGAGGCAAGAAGTATACTGTGGAAATCTGCATTTTCTTTACAACACCATGAAAACAGCAAGCAAGGTTGCATGATGATGTTCACATGTGTGAGTGGTGGGTAGTGAGTGAAAGGCAGTATGCGGGTCAGTAGAGAGGACAGCGAGGCAGCAGCTCTCACCAGCATGCACACTGGCTCCACTCTCTCAGTAAAAGTAAATGCTCTGGAAAATTCGCTGCTGTGTTCATACGTCATCTCCGATGTTCTGCAGATTTTAGAAAGTGGGCTGGGTGGAAAATCTCCACAAGAAGTGCACAGTGAATGTTGTGAACAGTTGCATTCTCAAATGCCACTGCTCTGGATGATTTTAAACATTTCGGGGGTTCTGTAGATCTCTGGAGGATATAGATCCTTATTCACATGATGGATTTACATTTGCAGATGTGATGTGTAAAACTTGTCTGCACGTGTCTAAACCACTTCAAAGCCTCTAACACACTCTTCACCCATGAATTATATAGATATAGAACAAGATATATCATTCATCTGAATATATTTACCAATGAAATGCTTTAGCTACCAATAGATTTGCATGATGCTCCTCTCCAAGTTAGCCTTGCTTAAAATGTTAAAGTGCATTGATGTTCAGACTTTTTCCTGCTGTGTATCAGAGGTCCTCAGAAGCCACAGTCCTGCAGTTTTTAGATGCATCCCTTTTCCAACACACCTGACATGAATGGCTCTCGAGGACTGCTGTCTATGAACACCAAGGACTATAAAAAAAAATTATCTGAAAGTAAAATGGCCTGAAAGCTTCCTCACATTAAAAAGAAGGGGTTTTGTTTTCATCTCCCAACAAGTAAGACTTTGATTGGCTCTGCTGAAAGTGGTTTCTTACTATGATTATAAAAGTTTCTCATGATAGATGCTGAGATGGTTCATCTGTTCATTTGTAGTCACTTTTCCCATCTGTGGACTCTCATGATTATTATGAATAAAAGCCAATTTATCAAAAAGGAAGGAGGCTAAAACAGATATCATTACCAGTAGGATCTGTATTAGTTGCAATGGAAATGTAATTTTAGTGTAAGCAGGTACAGCTTATAAAGATTGTTTGTATGTGTGATTCCCACTCTGACAGGCAGGGGGCGACGTCAGAGATGAAACTGTCCCCAACCTGATTCAGCTCATCACCAACACCTCTGAGCTGCACTGTTACACCGTCCACAAGCTCTACCGAGCTCTCATCACTGACATCTCTCAGGTCTGTGTCTGAGGAGTTGATTTTTTGTTTTTATTTGTTTGAAAAATGTCCACATTGTAGCAGCAGCTATAAAATCTGTACCCATAACTGAATCATGATAATATTTTCCAAATAGTGATAGTAATCGGGAAGGGGAAAAATGAATGAGCCCTGTGCATCTTTAATCTTGATTCATAGGAAAATAAATGGAAAATTGAAAGCATTTGTTATTAGTCCCTCTAAAAATACAGCTGATTATAATTTTTTCTGAGGATAAAAGCTCTGCAACAGTCGTGAACCAGACAGAGCTGGTTTTACAGCTGTGAGAATCGCTGGGCTTTCAGTTTGAAATCAGCTGATGCCGCCAGGTTTATTTTTGGATCCAAGTCAGTTGAGCAGCCATGCATTCATCTGCAGAGCGCTACAGTTTCTCGTCTTCCACCACATTAACTTCCTAGGAATTCTGGGAAAAATCAGTGCCTCAAACTGCTCTGCAAACCAGTGTGACAAAACATTGACATGTTATTCTGTGTCAGAGTTTCACTGAGTGAGATTCAGTACTGAATGCTGTGCTTGTATGTGCAGCAACCTCTGGTCCAGGTGGCGTGCTGGTGTATAGGAGAATACGGAGACCTGCTGCTGAGAGGAGAGTGTCAGGAGACTGAACCTGTGCAGGTAAATGGAGCACAAAGAACACTCTTGCTTTTAATTAGCATATAATACAACAGCTGTCTGATTTTCATATATTATGTATCTGAGAAAAACCAAATTTCTGTTTCTTTGTTTTACGATGAAGTACCATAATTATATTTTTAGTCTTGTTAGAAAGATGTTATTTCAGTTTTCTGACCCTGTGTTAAAATGTCTCTTGATCAGGTCACAGAGGATGATGTCCTGGACGTCTTGGAAACCGTTTTACAGTCGCACATGTCGTCCCCGACAACGAGGGGCTTTGCTCTCACCGCCACCATGAAACTGAGCACACGCATCACTGACAACGTGGAGTAAGTAAAACCTCTTGGGTCATTTGCTTTTTTAAATGTTTAGTCTTGCTGCATGTTTGCAAGTTTGTGGGTTTCTATGGAAACAGGGTTGCAACATCCAGCCAGAAAGAGTTAAGTAAATACCTCGGATAAGACGATGCCTTAACTTGTGTTTTTTTCATTTTCCTCTTTTTCACTCAATCTCTGGCAGTCGGATCAGAAGCATCGTCAGCATCTACGGCAGCTGTATCGATGTGGAGCTCCAGCAGAGGGCGGTTGAATACAACGCTCTCTTCAAAAAATATGATCATATGAGGTAAGAAAGAGGAAGCACCTATTTTTTTTTTTCTCTTTATGAGCATTATTCTGTAGAAACTTTGCATAATTTGATTTTAAGAGACAGAGTAAAGACAAATATCCTATTCTGGCCAAAACAAGTGAGCAGTTCCATGTTTCCACAGGGCAGCAGTGCTGGAGAGGATGCCTGTGATCGAGAAGAACTCCCCGGGTCATACCAACGGAGAAGCAACAGGGGAAACCATCAAGGAGATCCAACCAGCCAAAGTCAAGCAGGGAGAGGCGGTGCTGCTCCAGCAGCCGGCTAACCAGGTCAGGGTGACACTTATTACTCCTGATTAGATTGTTCAGTTTAACTTCCTGTATAACCTGTTTTTGATTTTACTGAGAATTTTAAGCATCATCACATCAGCTAAACTAGTAAACCCTTCAGGTGTAAAGATGAAGATCTTATGCCAACTCAGCAGTCTCTTCTTTTTACCAGCATTGTTTTTATTCCTTTATTTTGCACAAGCAGTGAAGCTTCCTCTTTGTGCTTCCTCAGGTGTGTGATCTACTGGACTTGCTGGGTGGCTCTCAGGAGCCTCTGCAGCCCAACCCAGCAGCAGGTGGCAAAGCCCCACTCGTCAGTACAACCACGACAGCCGGAGACCTGCTGGACCTGTTGGGTGGGTTGGAGCCCACTCCTCCAACAGCAGGTCTGCCTCTCTAAGTCCTCAGAATTAACCGCTAAACCTGACAGAGAAAGAGTTACACAAAAGATCACTTTGGATTCAGTTTGATTCAAAATGCTGAAATATGTGTGTATAAATGTAAATGATATTTATCTTATATTTGAATCAATGCCATTTTTTTCTGATAAATGGCTTCTTTGCACAGCTCCCACAGTCACTGCATACGAGAAAGATGGCGTGACTTTGGCACTAAGTTGTGAACGACAGTCGGACACGACCTTGACAGTCACACTCACAGCCTCCAACTCCACTGACTCAGACATCAGCAGCTTCACCCTGCAGGCTGCGGTGCCCAAGGTTCGTATCATCACCACTAATGAAATGCACAGAGGCTCAGAGAAAGATTTTCCCCTTCATCTACCCACATTTGCTCTCACTAGGGATGTTCGATATTGGCTTCTTTTTCTTTTTTTTAACGATATCTGATATTGTCCAACTCTTAATTTCCTATATCCGACATCAACCGATACCAATATATGAAGACAGCTGTGAGGTTGTATCTCATATTTTGAGAAATACAACTATACTATGCTCTGACAGCAAAGATCCCAAAATAGCCTTAACTCAGACAGAGGAGTTCATTTTGGACATCTGGCTGCCATACACAGATATAGTTATAACATGCCTCGTTGCAAATATACACCCATGTCAGACATGAGATGCACAACAATGCAGGTTTCATCGATGTGTTGAGGTGATCCACATCAATTTTCCTGACAGCTCCAAGTTATACCCTCAACAATGACAAATTCTTATAAGATTCATCTCTTCATATTGTCAAATTAACTCTACAAGGACATAGTTGATTTCATTCCAACATTTTCCATAGACTTTTGCTTTAATGGACAGAAGCAATGGAGTTAATTAAAGTGAAAATGAAATTATGTTGGTTTAAAGAAAGAAACCTGCTGCAGATAAAATAGTGCTGTCTTTGTCATCTTCAGAATGATGACAAATTTTCAACTGTGCATGCAACGGGCTCAGAGATTTGTATTTACAGCAGTGTCAGATCCCATTACTGTTGCATTACCCTGGATGCTCCTTTCCCACATGCTAGATGTAATTTAACTGTATGTGTGAGATAAGTCTCAGGCATCTAAACTCTTGAGGTGATGCTTCACTTAGAGAAATAAACACAGTAATCAGCCTCACTGATCTGTCTTTTGTCCCCACTTAGTGTGTGAGAGGAGAGTCTAAAGCTCTATCCAAATTATTATCATTAGCATAAAAGCTGGTCTCCAGCTTTTATGCTAATGAGGTTTTAAAATCCCAGCTGTATCCATGTTGGCAGATGGCGTGAAATCCATTCCCCATTATGCTCCTGTTGGTTGACAACAGTACAGCAGATGAAACTGAACTTGTTTGTTTTGCTTTTAACTTCAAAGCTTCATTTGATCCCCTCCAGAGTGTGCAGTTACACATGAAGGCCCCCAGCGGGGACTCTCTTCCTGCACGAGGCATGGCTAAAGTGACCCAGATGGTGGTCCTCAACAACCCAAACAAGGTGGGTCTGCAGAGTGAAAGCACACACAAATAAAGCTGGTCCTTTTTTTGTATCACATCTTATTAGCAAGGAAGGAAACTGCCTTTTTTCAGGCTTTCTGCAGTGTCATGAAATGGAAGTAGAAATGATTCTTGCATCTCAGGAATTTATTGTTTTTGACAGAAACCCCCTGTGAATAAAATATGGCACGTCTGGCTCTGTTTTACTGTAATCTCAAATCAAGTCCAGCATGTATCTAAATCCTGCCGTACCTTTCAGGTTAACCTGAAAATGAGGATCCGCATCTCCTATACCAGCCAAGGATCAGCTGTTCAGGACACCGTCCAGATTGACTCCTTTCCTGGACTAAATGCTACCGGACACTGATGACAGCCTAAGAGTCGGTCCTGTCGAGCTACGAGGATGAATTGTCAGTCGCCTCTCTGATGTAGTCTTTATGCCGTTTCTTATAGATGGCCGGTTTTGTCATTTGTATGAGGAGTACAGCTCTGGCACAGGAAATCACAGCCTCTTTTAAGGAGTCACACTTTTCTACTCATCTGGAACACAAGCATTAATTTAATAACGGCACACACCTAGGAATCTGCAGGTATGAGGAAAAACTTGGTTTCTGCATGGGATTGACATGACCACTGAAAACACTAACTTTGTTTACTAAATACCCTGGTTATTTATATGTATTTGAACTAAAATTCTCCACAAATATGACAGAATATGAGATCTTCACGCACACTTTCACTTAAACGATACAGGTATGACAGACCTATTAAACAAATAGGCAAATACATTATATTTGTTTAACAGTTGAGCCAATTTGAAGATTGTCAATTTTTAGTTGCTACAGCACACGAACATGGTTCGGGCCTGTTTGCAGCCTCTGGGTGGAACAGATGATCCTATCATCAGGAATCAAACAAATTCAGAATAAAACAGTTTTTTTTTTTGTTTGTTTTTTCCTTTCACCTGGATAATTTCATTTTGGTTGCAATGGTCTTTTTATGTCATATTTATGGAGAAATTTATAATTATTTTAAGTGTTAAAGTCCTTAAAGCATCTTCATACCATTCAGGATTTTAATAAACAAGCTACTAATATTTTGAATCTTTGACACCATAAGTAATAAGTTTTTCTGACTCTTCAGTCAAAATAATCCTCTAAAACATCTTACTTGCACCACTAGTGACACCTCTTCAACTTGCGCTGTTAAAAGTAGGTAAATATGATTTAGCCACTACTACTGCAGTTTTTTTTTTTTGTTTTTTTTTTATTGTATTGAGTGCACTATTTTTTATCAAGAACAGACATCAACTTAAGATTTAAGGGTGGAGATTTCGAATACAATTGTATGGGCTGCCTTTTTCTGTGCAAGAGCTCACAATAACCAGGTGTTTATCTCCTGATTCATTCCCCTGTGCCTTTTATCACTTTTTAAAATATATTTTCTTTGGAGGCCAAGAATATTTAAATGAAAATTAAGACTTGTTTGACTTCTGGTTATATTTCCATAAAAGCAACACTTTTCCAGACAAGTAACTCCTTTCTTCTGTTTACAGATGTTTAAAAACTGATTTATTTATGAAGACTACTGTATGTACAGTGATGCAAGAAGAAAAATAGGCAAATTCCTGCCTTTAAGGTTTATTTTTGAGAAATTTAATGTGTAAGCACAATGAAGAATTTTAGGTCTCTTCTGGTTGTTGAAAGTGCTCTAAACAAATCTTAAGGTAAAACCAGCATGTTATGCATTTGATAAGCCATTCATTACATGCTCACTGGTTGTTTTTAGAAACACTGGAGATACACGACATCAGGAATGGTGAAGTGACAGATTTCAGCTGAATCTACTTGACTTCATATCACTACCACGTCTAATAAGTGACAAAAGACCAGAGAGGATATTCCATCAGCTGTTTGAATTATCGTTGAATATGCAGTCTTGTCATTTTCTAATAAAACAAATTCTCAGGAGTGACTTGATTTGGTGTCTGATCTGCCTGTTTGTTTTGGGGTTTTTTTTTTACAAGAGGACAGGACTTGCATTAAGTCAACTCAAGCATTTATTCACAAACAAAATGACCACAGTGTTCTTATACTGTCTCTAATAAAGCATGGGTGCCTTATTAACTGTTTCAAACTCAAAAAGCCAATGTGGGTTTACAAAAAAAAAAAAAAAGTCTACAAAGGAAACAGAACGTCCTTTTTTTGGAGGATTGATTCTTATTTTCCGATTGCATTGGCTGGATGGGGGGTGGAACTTCAAATTTCTCTTCTGCAACGTGGTTATGAACGCCTGTGTTGGCACTCTGCTAGTCTCAAGACAACAGCAACTCATGACGAGGACAGATGTATGCTGCAACTGTGAGGCGTGGATCCTCCTCTTAATGCCAGCACGAGGTGGAGCACTGAGCCGCCCTGGATCTTGTAGTCTGCAGCTGTTTTCTCATCATTCCTGAAGGCAGAATAACACAAAAAGGTTGAGAGGGGAACATTTAAAAGACTCTCCTCAAACTGCTAAGCCAGAGAGATTAAACACAATGTAGGAGCTCACATCTGTTTTCCACTGTAGATGAGCCTCTGTTGCTGCGGAGGGATCCCTTCCTTTTCTTCCACTCTTTCTTTGATTCGCTCCACCTTGATTCACACATTCAGGACAAAAAGGAGAAAAAATGATCGGCGGCTCTTCAGTGATGTATTGTCCATGAATGAATTGGCTCCAAGAACAGATTAACAGCTGAGAGGAGAATTTTTAGAAAATGTGGACATAATTTTGATGGGCACACTTGAGGTCAATAACATACACTACTCACAAAAAGTTAGGGATATTCAATTTTCAGTTATAACCACATGATGTGCGATAAATATTTAACCATTGAACAATGTACATGAGCTTTAAAAACTTTATAGAAAGTAATTCAGTTTACTTGGACAGGTTGTAGTGGATTTTAAGTTCATTCTGACATTACAGAGCAAGTAAAACATCCCTAACGTTTTGTGAGTAGTGTACGTGGAATGACTAGGACGAGAGATTTGTGGTACACAGAGAAGTGAGAGACCAGATGAAAAATTCCAAGTGTGTCACAAAAAAAAAAAAAAAGAGAGAAATTAGCAAATTATTTTCAGACTTAGGCTATTATTGACTTTGTTTGGTGTGGTTCTGTGTTCAGTTATTTCTCTGAGAGTAAGATTTTAAAAAATTAACATAGCTATAATTTTTGATGGAAAAAATGCAATAATAAAAAGCTCTTTAAAAAAAAAATTGCTTTGCAAACAACCAAACCACTCACAATTGGTTAGGTAGCCTGAAATGAAGCTCTGGATGATACTAAATGAAGAGCCATTTGGGAGCCAAAAGAGCCAAACTTCCCATTACTACAAGCTCTTAAATTTGCAATTATGAATTGTTCCTTACAAGAGGACTTATTTCAAGCTGTTACCTTGTCTGTGGGCTCAATATCAATCTCGATTTCCTTTCCAGTGAGGGTCTGAAAAGAACAGAAGATTGTTTACATGCTACTACCTGCACAACACAAGAATCTTTCAATAATGAATTAGCATTTTTTGTTAAATGAGGGGGAAAAAAAACTGGTGGCAACATGAACAGGCAGTGTTTATGCAGTCAGTAGGCAGAGGATCAAAAGCACCAGGACATATAAAATAACAGATTATAACGTATCGTGGATTTTTATAAGCGTCAAGCAGTCCTCTGACTGATTTAGTGATTCACGATTTTAACTCGAACAATAAAAGTCGGCAAACTGGCAAATACCACAGGTACCAGAGGGGGCAAAAAAGCAATAACTGCACCCAAATCCATATCAGCTTGCCAGCCTATAATTGCGGGGTTTCCTTGATAAGTCAAGTATATCTTGTGTTTTTTTCACTGCTTCAGGCCCAGAAACAAACCGGCGGACCTGTCAGTATGTTAGCGGCTACCAAGCAGCACCAACTAGATCTAACACTCACGGCGGACTTCAAGCTTCAATAAAACATTTTTTCTTACCTTAACTTTGATCAACATGTTGGATAAACAATATTCTAGTTTTACAAAAAAGTATTAAGTGTAAAGTGAACAAAACAATGAGCAAATTAGCGTGTAACAACCAGCTTGTCAGCTAACCTGCTCCTACTTCCTGTGTAGCAGGCTAACACTCCGGATGTGATTGCCTCACACCACACCAGCATAATGGTTCCGGTCTGCAAAAGTAGAGCAGAAAATAAATAAATAAATAAATAGCATCACACTTAAAGTGATAAATTTACACAAAGTAATAATTTTTTATTTTTACTAACAATTATTCAAATAAGTAAAAGCATAATCTCTCTGTTGCTCGTGATTTTATTAACTATTTTGTTCCATTTTTAAAAAAAGATCATTACTTACCTTTTATCAAGCACTCATTGTTGATAGAAATAAAGCAATAAAACAGAAACAATTAAAGTAGACTGTGTTTCAGTCATGCTTCCCTTTAGTTTCACGTTCAGGTATTAAAATAATTTGAATTCAACTTTCAACCTGAGATTTCCAAAGGGACATTGAATGTAGCATAGCTCCTTCTCTTCGTACTAGTGATAGGTGATACAAAACTTTTTCATGTTGATACGGTACCACAAGTCTTTAGTACTTTTTCATCAATGCCAAACCTGATTTCAATAGTTTATTTCAAGGGCAATATGAAATATAAATCAAACTCAAGAACATAGATACTTGAAAGAAATCCTAATAATAATAAATGATAAATAAATAAATCATGCTAATGAGTAAATTAAAAATTGAATAAATAATAATAATCTATTTTAACCACTGAAATAACTATCTAGATTGACATATTAATCATAGTAATCAAAAGGAAGATAATTGAATATGTAATATCAATACGATAAATATAATAAAATAATGTGAAATAACTTGCATTAAACCAGCAAAATATCAAAACAAAAATCACATCATCACAAACAATAGCAGCATCTATCTGATAGGCTATATTAGTTTTTTTTTTAAATGACCGGCCCCCCTAAAACCGTTCCTTTTTTAAAAAAAAAATTATTAAATTTTATGTGACACAAAGGAATACACTGTGGCTGAGCATGCATGTAATTTTTATCCCTTGAACTCTTAGAGGTGAAAACAAATTACATATTTTTTTATCATTAGAATGGTATCTTGATATTCAGAAAAGTAATAAATCCTATATTTTGATTGGCTGGTAGCCTACCACAGTATCGGCTCCAGAGAATCAGTACGCCCCTCCCTACTTCACACAGATGTTAATCATTCAGCTGATTAGGCATAAGCCCTATAAATTGCATCATTTTTAAAGTGTTTCATATCATTTAGTCATGGTGGCGCATCTTCACTTAGGTGTAGTACTCTTAGCTGTGTGTGCAACAGCTGTTGCTGATCCAGGTATTTTCAAACATGTGGAGAGAATGGTGAAAGTTGCATAGTGTTTTTGTACTCAACAGTTCTCTAAATAATTTGTCTGCAGATATAAAAGTAGTCTGTGGGAAAGACTCCGTTAGAATCACATGGAGGGTTGGTTCCCATTTCACGCCATATGCAGCTCGACTCTTTCTCGGTAGCTGTATGCCATCAAAGTGGAAAATTCTACCTACAGGAGAGGGGGAAGCATCGTTCCACAACAAGTTTTCTGAATGCAAGTTTAAGAAAAAGGTAATGTCTTCAGTATATTATCCTTAAATTGGTACATGTGCTTAACTTTTTTTATATTTGTTCTCCCCAGCTGAAGGGAAAACACATGAAGTATCAAAATGAACTGCACTTCCGGCCACATTCCAAAAAACCCTCAGTTTTCAGTTATCCCATTGAATGTGTCTACAAAAGGTAAAATGCCAATTTTTATTCTTTAGGCCCTTTTTTTTTTTTTTTTTTTTTTTTTTTTTTTAAATTTTGATTAAATTAAACTTTTCTCCCCAGACCTGAGGGGTGGGTTCCCTCATTCTTGAATCCTGGATCAGGTGTTTCTGAGGGTCATAGTAAGCTGGTCTTCCATATGGCGCTCCTTAATGGTAAGTTGTCAGCTGAACTCTACGAGACCAGGTGCAGAATTATACTAACGAATGCATTTCTCTCTGGCAGACCAACTAACAGGAATGGCAAAATCTAATGTGATCCCACTGGGCTCATTCATGCCAATATGGGCAGCGGTGGAACAGAAGTCCCACCAACCACTACTCCTGCTCATGGACGAATGTGTTGCAGCTACTACACCAGAGCTGCACCCTGGCAGCCAGATCTACCCCCATCATCAGCAATAAAGGGTAGAGTAGCCCTTTCATTCAATGACTGACTTATGCATGGCATATCTAAGTTAAGGCTGGAATTTCTTTAGGTGTCTTTTGGAAAGCAAAGGGGGAATTCTATGTTCCTACCCCGGTACCACTCATCAGCAATCATCCTCTACCTCCAGTCCTTCAAGTTTGGCCTTGGAGGGGAGGTAAGTGATGATAAATGCTGCCTGTTTTTCAGGGATATTCACATAATTAACATTTTAACTTGTGCTCTGTAGGTTTACATCCACTGCAATCTGGTTGTATGGGATCATGCTGCTCTTGATGAAAGCAAGAAGGCTTGCCATGTCAGGGAACACGGGAGGTAACTATACTAACAGTTTTCTTGCAAAATCGTGGTCTGAAGAGGGGGGAGAATGCTGCTAACTTGTGGATGCTCAATTTGACAGTGGTCAAAACAATCCCTGAACTGAAAGTTGTCATAGTGATGCGTTGCTCTTCCAGAGTAAACTGAGTGCGACTGTGTAGGGCCATGCGGTTTGTTTCAGCTTCATTGTGTTGTCCCTCTTAGTTGGGAGCTACTGGATGACCCCCATCGGAGCTTCCTCTGTCACTGCTGTGACACAAGCTGTGGGTCTCGGTCTAAAAGATCTGCTGAACTAGGTATGTGTTCTATGCTCCAAATCAGAGGTGCCCAAGTTTGGTCCTTGAGCTACTATCCTGCAATTCTTGGTACATGCCCTCCAACACATGACTTGAATGGCTAATTCCTGTCATTAAGGTCTGGAGAAGGGATGCAACCAAAGTGTGCAGGATGGTAGCTCTTGGACTGGGCTTGGGCACCCCTGCTCTAAATTTCTTGCTGCTCCTAGATTTCTTATGCATGCCTTTCTGCAGAATTCCATGGACCAAAATACAACTCTGTATTGGGCCCCATTATAATCCAAGACCAACTGGACTATACTGGTAATGGAACACTGGTGGAACCTGCTACTCTTTATCAGGTATGGTCCAATTTGTTAAGATTGGTGGCCTAAAACTAACATGGCTAACTCTTTTTGCTTTGACAATCCTGATACAGGAGGGATCGTTAAAGATGGATTGGTGACTGCATCAGACATCAACTTGACTTGGAAGATGTCAGTAAACTGCTTTGTTGAACCTGCAGCATTGTCATTAAAGAGAAAATGAACCTTGTTTAAATGAGTGCTCTTTTGGGGGTGGGGGGGGCTTTTAGAAATTCTGACTTCAGGCAAAAAATGGCATGGTGGCATCCTACAAAGTCCCAATTAACCAGTTCAATGAGTTTATGAACTAGTTTCAAACTAATGCTCACTTATCTGAAATTTTCTTCATTTCCCCCGCCAGGGCCAGTCTAGCTGTGCCAAACTTACTGTTGCCATACAGCCATTTGGCAACCTGCAATGGCGCATGTATTGTAGGTGTAAATATAATGCCACCTATTCATTTCCAGACAAATTTAAGGAAATGCTTTGCTTTTATTCTGCACCCCTCAATGCCTCATGGCTGTATTTTTAAATGCCTTAATATTCCATATTCAATGAGTACTTCCCAGTGTTACACCATGGAATGTGACAACCTAGTGACCAAGCTGGTGATATCAACCAGCCAAAGGCGTCAAATTTCCTCTAGCACTAAGCATCACTGTGTAGGAAGTCCATTTCTGCCTTTTTACTTGGTCTCGTTCTATTAAATTTCTAGCCTAGTGGTTAGAAATGGGCTTTTGACTGGGCAACCCTGGCTCAAGTCCCCATGTGACACCACTGTGCACCCCCTTAGCAAGGTCCTTGACCCCCCAACTGCTGGTCAATCCAGAGGCTGAATTTCCCATACTATCAATTCCTTTGCATCTTTTGTTTTAAACAGTTAAACCCCATGAACAGCACAGTGCCTTTTCTCTTTAATCCAGAAAGACTTAGTTCAACCGCTTACTATTTTACATTTGGCAATGTAATTACTAATCTGCAGGTTTATCAGCCAATTCTTGTAACACGGTGCATACAGTAACTGCAAGTTCACAAAACGGGTTTCTAGTGTACTACTTCACACACTGCTTCTGGTCTGTTTTACCTTTTTATAATGGCAGGCATTTAAACCAGTGCCCTCCACAAATGTACAACCCTTTGATCATGCTGGCAAAAATGTATAAATATTTCAGTGCTTTTTGTAAATCACTTTCATCTCAGACCTTCTCAAAACGACTGGTTTTAACCATTTAAATGCTAGTTCAGTTACTTTCCATGTAGCCTAATCAAACATTGGGGAGGATGGAGCTTTAGTGGTTTGAGTTTTAAATATGTCAAAGATAAGCAAAACTGAATTGCATTAGTGATGGACTCAGACCTAAACTTTGAAAAACACATCAAAGCGATCACTAAATCAGCCTACTATCACCTGAAGAACATCTCAAGGATAAAAGATCTGATGTCTCAGGAAAATCTGGAAAAACTAGTCCATGCATTCATCTTCAGTCGGCTTGACTACTGTAACAGCGTCTTTACTGGTCTACCTAAAAAATCAGTTAAACAGCTGCAGCTCATTCAGAACTCTGCTGCCTGAGTTCTCACAAAGACCAGAAAAGTGGACCACATCAGTCCAGTTCTCAGGTCTTTACACTGGCTGCCGGTCCATCAGAGAATAGACTTTAAAGTTCTGCTGCTGGTCTATAAAGCTCTGAATGGTTTAGGCCCAAAATACATCAGTGACCTCTTGACCCAGTATGAACCTACTAGACCCCTCAGGTCATCTGGATCCGATCTTTTATCAGTTCCCAGAGTCAGAACCAGACATGGAGAAGCTGCGTTCAGCTTCTATGCTCCACATGTCTGGAACAAACTCCCAGAAAGTCTCAGATCAGCTGAAACACTTAGTTTATTTAAATCCAGGCTGAAGACCCACCTGTTCTCAGCTGCATTTACGTAGATTTTATTCAAAAGTTAAAATCTGCACGTCTCTGTATTCTCTCTTTTTAATCTTAAATGCTTTTAATTTTGAATCATGCTTCTAATTGTTTTTTTTTCTCTCCCTTTTGCTTATAATGTTTTATGTAAAGCACTTTGAATTGTTCTGTACATGAAATGTGCTATACAAATAAACTTGCCTTGCCTTGCCTTGCCTAGTGTCTTTTATGTAGTGCCAGAAACTCCCTCTGGACATCTTCATGGCCAAAAATGTCTCCTTGACTTCCAATGAAACCATGTCTTTCGATGCCAATGTCACCATAGTTTAAAGACATTTATTCTATGTCAGCATTTTGTTTGGAAGAAAAATGGTGATAGTTGACATTTTTACCATATTCAACCAATTTTTCACTGACTGGGGGGCCTCAAGAAGTATTTGTGTAAATGTGAAATCTCTGATTTAAGATCTTGATTGGATGTGTATTTAGGACTGATCATTTCTCTTTTTCACATGCACACACATCCACATGTACAAAAGGGTTCAAGTGTCAAATGTGGAAAATTATTGAAAGTTTGGTCATTTTGAGCAGGTCTGAAGGTATTTAAGTTATTTAGGGGTTGTTTAGTTATTTTCACCTAAAACTAAGCATTTCCCCCCAAAATTAAATAAGAACTAGCAAACCTGCTCAAAAAACTAACTAAAACGAACTAATTTGGAAAACAAAAAGTCAAAACTAAATAAAAACTTAAACTAATTTAAAAATCCAATTTTTAACCTTGGGAAAAATATTGTGTGATTGCAGAGGATGCAAAATACATCAATAGAAAATAAACCACAAATGAGAAAATATAAACTAACAGCAAAAAAGAAAAAAAATTGAGAAAGATGTACACAAATGCTTCAGGAGGGTATAAGGGTTGAAGGTTTACTAGTGACCTTGTGTCTCTGGTGTAATTGTGTAATGCCTCAAAGACAATCAACGTACTTTTCCTTTTCCTTCCATGACTTGTAATGAAAAGCTGTTGATAACCTGCATGTTATCCTGGCATATTTGCATTACATTAATTAGGAACCTTCTTCCTCTGCTTGAGGTTGGCAGTTTGAAAAATATATTGTACTGGTGCATCACTGCCACCAACCAGGAAGTGTGGATCATGATAGGTAACTAAAAAAAGAAAGGAAAAAAAAAAAGACTTCTTTTTCTTCTTGCTGTGAATTTTATTGGCGATTGACAACAAGTCTAAATTAAAAGTGGATTACTATGGAAGGGGATAAAAAGGACAAACAACATCAGGAAAGCTTTGTTTAGTTAACTCATTAAAAATACATTTTATCTTTTATCTTAACCAATAACTGTCTTCTTTCTTGTTGTTTTTTTTTTTTTTGGGGGGGGGGGGGGGGGGGGGGCACTAATCAATAATTTGATGCATGGAAGGGAATTCCAACCCTGTTGCAATTACATTGATTGTTGCCACACCTGTGATCATGACTGATGCACACCAGGTGAAAACAGTTTCCTTGATTGGCCTGGCCCCAGTCAGACAGAATAAAACCACCAACAGAGCCACTGAGGAGCATTCAGTCATGATGGCTCTTTCTTGGCATTGTGTGCTGGTTTCCTTCCTGGTGGCTGCCAGCTTTGCAAATGCTGGTAAGCTTTCAATACAAAAGGTTTTTTATTATTATTATTGCTATCTAAATAACCCTTCAAGTGTTAACCATAACTAACTTCGTTCCTTACAGACATGAAACTGGATTGTAAGGCTGATCACATGACGCTGGTTTGGATGGATAGCAGATCCCAGGCTGATACGTCACTGTTCCGTCTTGGTAGCTGCTTTCCCACCAGCTTCACAGCAAGGGATGTGTTTTTCAATGTGGATCTCAATGAGTGTGACTTCAGGAGACTTGTAAGTAGGACCCAGCTCTGCATTTGACCACTTTCAACAGGGGTAGGCGACTTTGAGGGCTGGCATCCTGCAGGTATCAGGTTCCCTGCTGCAACATGCCTGGTAATCTTGTGCATAACTTGACAACGAGCTTGTGTGTAACAATAGGGGAACCTCCTGATACCTGCCCTTGAGGACTGGTGTCTACTCTGCTTTTAAAAGGCTGGAAAAACTCTTCCCTCTACCTCTTTTAGGTTACTGGAAATGAGCTGAATTATACCAATGAGTTGATCTACCCTTCCTTCCCTGGCTCTCATGCCCTTCCCTTCTCTCTCCCAGTTGTCTGCTCGTATGAAAGGTAAGTGCTTTGTAAGCGAACTGACTTGGTTATACTAATGTACTATAACTTCTGAACTTGCTTCTGTCCAGGCCCAAAGACTGGTACCCAATGATTTATGATCCAGAATTTTCAACCTTTGGTGTCGAGCACTTGGTGTTTCATATTGGCATTATGAATGGTGAGTGACCATAACCTTATCAGCAGTAGTCCAACCTCCTTTACTAACTTGGACTTGTTTCTGTGCACTAGATGACTTTTCAGGCCCTGCTGAATCTACAAGCTTCCATCTGGGCTCCTTGATCCCCATCATGGCCAGTGTGGAGCAGCAGACTCATCAGCCCTTGCTGGTGCTGCTTGAGGAATGTGTTGCTGCCACCACACCAGATCTGCGGCCTGGAAGCGACTTGTACTCCATTATCACCAATAAGGGGTACTTGGCTAGTGGCAAACTAATTTTTGCCTTTCAACCGACATGACGCTAACTAAAGTTTTCCCTAATTCCATGCAGATGTCTTGTGGATAGTAAGACTTCACGATCACAATTTGAACCAAGGCAACAATCTTCTGAAATTCGCCTATCCCTTCAAGCCTTTAAGTTTGCCCTGGAACAGGAGGTAAAATTCCCTAAAAGATTAATTGGTGGATGTGATGGCAAAGGTCAAACACTGGGAATGCTTCTATCAGGTATACATCCACTGCAGCATTGTGGCTTGGGACCCCCATGGGCTCGACAACACCAAGAAGGCCTGCCACTATGTGAAGGATCAAGGGTGAGTTTTCCTATAGCACATCTGTGCTGCATCATGCAAGTCAGAACTTGACTAATATTGCTGTGTTCAGATGGGAGCTGCTGGATGACCCTGCATCTAGTGGCTTGTGTGCATGCTGTGACTCCACCTGCAAGTCAAGAAAGACAAGGAGTCTTGCATCAGGTATGACTTTGCACTTAACATGTAAGGTTGTTTCCCTATTGTATTGACTTTTTTTTTTTTTTTTCTTTTTCCCCATAGGAAAAGCTGGATTTGTGAAACAAGCAGTGGTTGGCCCACTCACCATCACTGACCGGACTTCCTGAAATGTGGGGCAAAACTAGGTCATCTATGGACTACTAGCACACTATCTGAATTTTTATCTTGACTGGAAACTTCTGAAATCTGGTATTAAATGTTCCAAACTACAAATCTCAAGTTCATTTACCTTGTTTGGGGGGGGGGGGGGGGGGGTTGGCAAATGGTTCTAGGTTGAGGAGGCAGGTCCTGAAAGGCCTTGATGGCATAACTGAAGCCAGGATACTGAAGTTGAGACAATGAGGTTGGCTGGCTTACAAGCGAACTGGACAGGAGACTTGCTGTAAAGTAATGGCTGCATTAAAAATTGACATGTACATCTGGGGGGCCAAATATATATATTTTAATATGGCTGTCATTGCTGGCAGGGCGGCATATTTAGTTTCTCCACAGAAATGTGGATATTTATGTAAACAAAAGTGGCTTTGGTTCACCTTAAGGCATCTACTTACCAGAAGAGACCTTACCTTTTCCTAATCTTGCACGAAAGAAAAGTCTTGCTTTATTCACGCGCCATTAAACGCTACGGGTAGATTTGATGGCCTCCGCCAATCGGAGCAGAGAACGTCGAGGCCGCGCGCCGCTTCAAACTGTCGTGGAAAAGGTAAAACCGGTTTACTCCGCAGTTTAAACTGTCATTTCACCCCTGACCTGACTCGGCAGGTAATTTTTTTTTTTTTTTTTTTTTTTGGGGGGGGGGGGGGGTGCCCCAATCACCGATAACTAACGCTGACGAAACTACATTTTGGCGTCTGAATTTTACTGAAGACGTGCTGATTTGGGCGGTGTGGCTGCTGTTAGTTTACTCGGCTAAAGCATTTCTGCACTGGTGAGCGATCTTGCTAGCAGCTTTTAAATTTTGAGCCCCTTCCGCTCTTAAGACTTTGCCAGGCTGCATTTGTTCTGTACTGCCTGGTTAAACGTTGCATACCAAATCACAATGTAATCTTAGAGCCATACCTTTTACAAATAAAATTTCTGTACCATAAAGCAGGGCTGGTACTGTAGTTTAGCATTTAAAAATGGGTTCAACTGACTGTTGCTGTACAAGGCTGGTCCACCACTTGCCAAGATGTATCATGACATCCTGGAAAAACTTAAGAGCACTTGAGCAGATCATGTTTGAGATAAGAGATGAATGTGTATTTGGAAAAATAAATCACCAGGCAATTAGTTCTCCAATATTAAAGACTGATGCATAGACCACGAGAATTCAGCTCTTGAAGTACATCTAAACCAGATCCACCATCACTGAGAAAACTTGGGTTTACTTATAAGCCACATCTTTACACTTAGTGCAGACTTGATTCTAAGGGTTAGTCAAAAGACACCCATAATATAATTAACTACTTGTGCAGGACCCAGGTGTTGTGTGTAGGATTACACCACTTATGTTTTGCTGCACCTGTTCCAGCCTTTTTTTTCCTTCAAATATTGTACAAGGACCAAATTCAAATAGTATAGAACTTTTCTTTTTTTGGAAAGAGTATCACTCTTCATTGCAATTGGAGATAGTGTTGTATGTCTTGGTTAGTGGTTGATAGTAGGGCTAAAAGATATATCGTTATTGTATCTATATCGAGATATGAACATTCAAGATATTATCGCAAAAGCAACTATATGAAAGATATAGATTTCCCCTGTGCTTGTCCTGCATATAAAGCTCTGGAAGTCACAAACAAAACTGCACTTTCCACCAAAGTGCTTGGTTTTCAACGAACCCGTAGTCATATCGTATCGTATCGATATTGAGATGTCTGGCATGAATATCGAGATATGAAATTTTGTCCATATCGTTCAGCTCTAGTTGATAGGACCATCAGGGGCCGATCAGAATCTTTCAAACATCTGTTGCATATTCTGCAGTGAAGCATGACAAGGTTGCCAGAAAAAATGTATTAATCACTCTTAGATTTTGTACAACTAGTAAGTTGAAGTGATGTGGAAGTCCATGTTATGCATTAGTTCTGCTCCAGTGAGGCCTGTTTAGGTCAGTTTTTCTTCCCCAATGGTTACCTTGCTTTGTGCACAAGTGCCCAAATTGTACACACAGTTGCGACGAGTTGTCTCTGTCTACTTTGATTTTTACATTTGCAGACAAGGAAACTGAAAAGATTAAAAATGGACTGGTTCCATTGTAACCAGTGCTTCACAAAGAGAGGGACCAAGTTTGCTGTGTCCAGCTGTGGCCACATCTGCTGTGAAGCATGCATTAAATCAAGTGAGAGGGATATTTTACATCCATACATCTTGGTGAACTTTTTGCCTGAATTTTAAAACATATCTTAAGCTGGCTGCATTGAGTTTTTTTCTTCTTTTTTTTTTCTCCTCAGAGCAGTGCAGCGTTTGTGGGAGCACCTGCAGTTACCTGGCCATCACTGATGAGGTGGGTGAGCTTTATAGATTCCCAGGAGTGATAGTTTTCTCTTCAGCCAGGATTTTGTATCTGAACATTTTTCTATTTCAGATGAAGCCACAGGAAAAGGTGTTTTTCAAGGACCCTGTTAAACTCATCCAGTCCAGGCTGGCACACATATCCCAGGCATGCATTCCAAAGCTTCCTTGCCTCTGTGTTTTCTAATTATTAAAAGAGAGCATTAATGTCAGAAAAATGGGTCAAATAATCATTAGTCAATATGTAATTTCACAAGAGACTGACAGATCAAATTAATCATTTTACCAGTGCTACGCTGTCTTTTGGGATCTTTTAAACTTATTCATTTGTTAAAGATTTTTCAGTAGTTCTATCATAGGCAGTTATATTTATGTGTGGATGTCTTCACACTCCACAGATTGCTAATTTTCAGCGGACACAGATGGAGAGAGTCACTGTGCATTTCAAGAACAAGTCTTCTGAGCTGGAGAGACGTCTGAAGGAAGTCACTGAGCAGAGTTACAGGTGATTTTAACATGTGTTATTCATCCCGTAGAAATAAAACTCGCAAGTGCAACACTTTTTCTACCATGTCTGTAATCACAAGGCAACTCTCGGAGCTGAAAAGGGAGAACACCGACTTAAAAAAGCAGCTAATAGAGCTGAGAAGAGAAACCACAGAACTGAAAAAGCCACTTTCTCAGAGGAGGGTCAGTGTTAAATAGATTTATCCTTATAAGTAAATCTGGTTATTTTTAATATTTAATCCCACCTCAACTCCTTCTGTGCTGCAGGTTTCTCCAGGACAGTTTCAAACTAATGGGTAAAAACCAATTTCCAAGTTTGATCACAAACTTTCAGGCACTGGTAGCTCAACAGTTCAGTAATAGTTTGCTTACTTTCAGGACTCAGAGGGTGTCACTTCCTGTGGCTGTTACCTCCCCAGGTAATCTTACTAAATTAAGAGTCAAACTTTGTTATGGTGGTCACTTTCTTATTAAATGAAGGGGATTATGAGTGGATAAATACTTTCTTTTCCCAGTTACCCCTCGCTCAAGAACTATGAGGTAAGTCATATTCTGGGCTATTTTTATTCTCAATTTCACATTTATATTTAAAAATGCTGTTTGGGCCTCAGTCTTATAGGCTCAGCTGAGTCCCAGCGGTGGCCCAGAGACAGAGGACATAGTCTCACCCTTACTGTAAGTTTCCAACTTTGATTATTCATATTCATTTGTGAGATGAAATAAATGACTTTCCTGTTTCCATTTTCTCAGACTCCTGGATCAGCAGCCTCCATGTCCAGCTTTAGCTCTATTCATGAACATGGTAAGTGTGGCTGCAAACTGTTTTTACATCTAGCATGAGTGAGATATTTACTTTCTATCAGGTTACAAACAGAATGTACCCAGTTTGTTTTTTCTCTTTTTAAAAGTAACACCCACAACCTTCAGCACTCCCACTAGGTGAGGAACTTTCATAAGAACTTTTTGAAAATAGTCACATTTGTATTGATGACTAGATGGTTTTCCCCATATAACTGAGTCAGTTCATTTCCATCTTCCCCAGAGCTCAGACTCCTGTTTTCCAGTTCCCATTTATGAATGGACTGTCAGTCCAGTCTCCGAGACATTGATTAGTTGGCCACTTACACCAGAGACATGTTGGTTCAGTGTGCCATTACTCATATATTTGCTCATCAGAACCATTGCTTTGTTGTTGAAGCAACCTCTTGACTTTTCTTCTCCATTAACATCAAAAAGTGTCTTGTTCATTGTTAAAGTCACATGGTTATTATTTTTCATGTTGATCTGTTGAATAAACTGCCATTATCTTAATTTTATTTGTAATAATCTAATTGCCTGAAAATAAACACTAGCAGAAATTTGGCTCAGATTAGTTTCACAGTCTCTAACATTGTTCTTTTAAAAGACATACTTGAATGGCTTAAAATTAGATGATTTGTCATGACCATTTAGGTTCACAAAGACAAAAAAACACTTAACACGCTTAGTTATAAATGCAAATCTTTTACTGGTTTCCAGTGACATGGTTGTGCAAATGAGATTTTTTTTTTTTTCCAAACAGGGAAAACACATGTATGAACGCATCCCCACAACATGATACTTGAGATTCATTTTTATTTTTTTATGACTAACAGAAAAACCAAAGGTGATGCACACTGCTTTGAGTTCACGATTATTTAACCTTTTGCCTGGACATTTCTAAAAGAACTAAACTCCAACATTATTTAAAGCCAAAGTCATCCTATATAAATCAGCTAGAAAAAAATAAAATCACTCAAGGGTGTTCAGGTTTACATGAATCGATAACTTCACTGTTTGAAACATTTTAACTATTCTTTGAATTTGAATCCATTTCTATTTATACAATATGTGGACACCCAGCTTCTGTCCATCTAGGTTGTCTAGGTTACAAACCAACCCTATGCCTATTTAAGACAAAAGAGAAATACTGAATCAGTAACTAAGCTGGCAATTCTGACACCTGTAGGATATCATGTTTGCTCCATCTACCTTTAACCTTCACTTCTGAAAAGGTGGTGTTATATGCAAAGTATTCAAACAGAGCATCTTAATGGAATCAGGAAATGCATTTCAGACACACACTGTAGAAAATAAATGTAACTAGTTGCTGTATCTTGCTGTTAGCTTGTTTAAGCATGAGAATAGCTTCCAGGTAAAATGATTAAACATGATACTGTTTAATTTAAAATGCAAACGTGTTGAAATGACTGGAGATTTAGTGAAATAACTGGATTTGATACACATAACGGCAGCAGGCTTTAAAACCAAAGTGCAACATGTCGATTTTAAAGTACATGTCCAGTGTGCTTTTCAGAACTGAATTAAAAGGAATGATAACACATGCTGATCAGTGAATATATTCATCAATGTTGACATTTTTCTGAAGCAGGAAATCGTCTGTACCAAAAGACAAACCAATTTAAATTATACTGCTACAAATAGAATACTAAAAAATAAGTTTTGTAGTGATATCTAACAAAAATAAGCTCACAAAATATAGCAAACCAGTGTACAGGTTACTGTCCTATTTTAAGCAGCATAGGCAGCACAAATATAATTCAAGTCTAAATATATTAGGATAAGCAGGGAATGCAGCATATATATATATATCAAAAAAAAAAAATCACAAACCTCACTTTGGGGTTGTTCTGGGAAGACTGGATTTGACAAACCTGCCTTTATTAAAGCAATACAAACCACAGGGAAAAATATGCCTGCCGTGTAAAAGATGAGGTCTCTGAGTGTTCTCAATCCACCACGGGTTCTTGGTCAGGCTCCCCAACACCCTGAGCAGCAAACCAGTCTCGCACCTGCTGGTAGCTCATTCTTGATTTCTTGCATAGTGAGTCAAGGTCTTTTTCCTGCAGTGTGCCCGTTGAAAGGAAATATGCTATCAGCGGCTGGATGTCAGGGGAATCTGCACTTGTTCCATTTGCATGAGATTTCCTTTTGCGCCCACCCCGAGTGGACGTCCCACCTCCGTTTGTGAAACCACTGCTACTTTGCTGGGCAGCCAGTTCTGCCAAGAACTGGTCACGAACACCCTTCACCCAGCGCAGCTGGCCGTTTTTCACCGCATAACGTGTGTCACCAAACCACTGAATAACATCCGCTCGAGGTAAACCTGTAAGCTTAACAAGCTCGGTGTATTCTTCACTCTTGGGCCACTGGCACCGTAAGAAGTGCTGCTTTAACACATCCAACTGCTCCTTGGTCTTTCGCGGTCGTCCTGCTGGAGTAAGGGCGGGGGATGTCGATGTGGAAGCCCCCGAGAAGCACATGGATGTGTGCGAGGGACTGGTTTTGGTTGAATGCACCGACTTCTTTGATGTGCGGAATCTGTGTGAAAGAGGTTTATTTTGGGAGGCGGTCGGTGCTGGGCTGCCAGAGGGGGAAGAATAGGGAGATGATTTTAATTCCTGAGCAACATCTGACTCAATCTTGTAGGTCTTGATCAACTGTAAAGGTTGCTCTTCACTTTGCTCCTCGTCTTGAAAACTGTCCCCATCTCCAGAAAGCTCCTCTATAACATCTTGCCCTTGTGGCTCAAGGACCCTTTCCCCAAATGCTTCAAGGCTGTTTGACAAAAAAGTCTGAAAGAAATGTGAATTTCTAATGCCATTATTTCGCGCTCCCTCGTGACCTTTCGTTCCGTTTAGCTGGCGGGTTTTTTGATTAATAAGAGGAAGAGGTTGAGATTGTGAATCTGGTTTACCTTCGACGGGAGTTTGCAGGGTGTGGTTCTGGGCTGCTGCCAGGCTCCCTCGACCGACTCTCAGCTGGTAACGACTGTCGCTGAACCATTTACGAATATCGTTACGGGTGAGCCCAGTTTCTTCCTGCAAACGTCGAAGCTCTGCCTCTGCAGGCCAGTTCTCTCTCAGAAAGCTTTTGCGCAGCGCAGCGAGCTGGACTTTGGATTTTTTGTAACGTCCGTGGCGGTGATGTTGCGAAGACGAGTCTGACAGGTCAAGGGAGACGTCGGCTACGGTACTTGCCGTTGTGTCTGCTGGTGGGTGGTAGAAGTATGAATCCTGAGGGGGTGGGAGGGTGGAACTGAAACAGGGAGCAGTGGGTTTGGTTGGTTTATATGAATCCGGTGACTCACACTTTGACTTCTTAATCTGGGGGGCAAAGCTACTAAAAGCACACTCCTCCTCATCACTGTCCTTGTCCTCAATGACTAATTCCTCCAAATGTTTGCTCTTGTTCTTTGATTTTATTTCTTCGTTTGTTTCCGTAGAGCCGTCATAAAGCTCAGGAACTGCCAGCTTCCGTCGCGTCTCCTCAATCTCTTCAGAGGACCAGCTAATACCATATTTAATTCTCTGCACCATAAACCAGACTTTGACTTTGTCCAGCGGCAAGGCACATACCCGAGCCAGAGTGTTTACATCTCGGGATGATGGGTACGGAAACAAGTTAAAGGCATGGACCAGTTCTTGGATTGAGTCGAGTTCTCGTGTCTGGTCAGACTGTGTCCACACCAGTTTGAGTCCCTCTGAGACCAGAGGCAGGCACACAACAGAATTGTGGTTGGTGGTGAAACTTGCAACGCTACTCGCGTTGCTTTCGGCTGAGCTGGCAGAATGGTGCAATTCCTTGGAAGAGGGCGTTGATTCATCCTGTTCTTCACATTCTGTCTCTGTTGCTTTTCCTTTAAAAGGCTCATCTTCATCCACTATCAGTCCATTTCTGTCATCGTGTTCAGTATACGAAGCCATCTGGGCTATCAAAACAGATTCTGCCACCTAGAAAGAAAAAAAAAAAATGATATAGTTGTGTTTTGTCTTTACGGCCAAACTGTTACTACATAAATGATAAGATCACCGTGCAGAGAGGGATGATTTGTTCACGAGTACAAACTGATGTTTTAAGAACTTTCTGTTCTCATTCATTCTCAAAGTCAATTATCTGAAACAGTCTCCCCTCCCCCTACTTTCCTCTCCTTATTCTGAACTCTCAATAAAAGTAGTGGTATACTCTGTCCAGACTGGGTCTCCCCTCCCCCAAAGTGTGGTGGCTGACTTTTGTTTTGCATGAGTGGGGGGATTGGTTGCAAAGGGGTGGGGGCACAGGGACTGAAATTCTACAAGGAATCCATCACTGTCTACTTTCTCACCCCTACCCAGTCAGGCTTTGTTCCACTTCCAAGTTCTCAGTCCTGAAAGATGAGTGTGGCCTCTCCACAAAGGCAGATATCACAACAGAGAACTGCAGAAAGAGAAATGAGAAGCACAAATTACACTCAAGTTAATGACTAGACACATTAACACTTTTATATGAATTAAACACCTCAAACTTCCTATGAAAGCCACCCCCCCCCCTCTCCCTCCCCATCAACAGGTGCTAAGCCAGCAGTAAGCATCTTGCAATACTTGTTAAAGGGTCAAACTCGAGGAACTGTGATTCAGCTTAACTTCTGGATCAGTTTTTCACATAATTGCCTCATTGCAGTCGACACAAGTACACAAATCATGTTCACCCTCAGATAAGTTGTGTTAATTTTAGATGATCCCGTTATTTATGCGGAACAAAGGAAGTGTTGCGCATTTAGTTAAGAGGGAGGTCGCGCCATATCTCCGGCTGACCATTTAATAAGCGACTGGAACCTCTATAGAAATGTTTTAGTGAAACAAAAACATTAGCTTCCAAATCATTGCAGGATATTAGTCACTGGTGACACAGTTAACTCCCGGGATGAGGTCACCCGCCACCTTCAGGTTTTCCCGTCTTTCTTTGACACGCTTCAAGAGTTCATCCATAGTTTCTTTGATTTAGTCAAACAAAAAACTATAAAAGTTGCTCTCTGTTGCAGCAACAATAGCAGTCCAGTGTCTCCCCCCCCTTTATGGCGTACCAACTAAAAGGCTTCACACTGCACAGGCGCACTTCGCCGTTAGACACGCTTCACTGAAACATAAAAATAAACTTACCGAAAACGCCAAAATAACCCTTTATTTCCAGTGTCCGCTTGTGCGATCCAAAACCCTCCAAGAAACTCAAGAGTTCACCCTTTACCGCTCGGCTTTATATGGCCAAGTTTTAACAGCAGTCCGAGGAAACAATACCGTCCGTCTGTTTGTTTGACCCTTGTCTTATTTATCAAGCACCTCGACGGATTACGGTCAGGATTCAAAGATGCGACGCGACCAAGTTTGTCGCGGGAGTTCAATCGTTGGTGAATTCCTTCCGAGGACACGAATGTCCAGTCCCGGGGAAAGCAGGCTGAATGCGGGTCGCCGTTTATTCCTCCCCCCTCTCTCGGTCCGTCCGTTGTTGCTTTTGTTCTTAACTGAGAAGTGTTTCCCCCTGTCCGGCCAGATCGACGCGAGGCGGAGCTGAGAACCAGGAAGCCCAGGAGGCCCACATGACTCTCCCTCTCTGACGGCGGGGTGGGTGTGCCAGTGTGGGTGTGGAGGCCGTGGATTGGAGGGAGGAAGGGTCTGTTTTGTAAATCCGTTGCATTAGGCCAACGTCAACTATCCTTATAGGGCATGAAGAGTCATCTTGTGAAATTAGAAAACTTCCCGATTTCCACTGGAATTCCAACGCAGTCAATGTTGTAATGTATTTGGGACTCCCCCACCAGCTGCAAAACAGAAGTCTATTGCTTTTTGTAGAGTTTTACAGTTATTGCTTCAGTGCACGACCTCTAAATTTAAAATATTGTATAAATATTCAGATTTGGAGTTCAAACACAGGCAGATAAACTAGAGTTAAAAAGGATTTCCATGGCTTTAATATTTGAATTCAGTATTTCTTTATAATGCTTTTTTTGTCAGCTGCCAAGAGAGTGAAATATCAGCCTAGAAAGATATAAATGTGCTTATATTTAGATTTCATCACAGGGTTGTTTACAACTGATAAATCCAAGTTCACAGGCAACATTGCTTTAGTTCTTGAGCGTTATCTTGTATAAACAAAGGAGATGCAGTGACTGTTTCAGTTAGTGATATTATAGCTTCAGTGGCTGGATCAGGAATCTTTTTCCTACTGTACTATTTAGGAAAAAGAATAATTTACAGGCAAGAGATTAATCCTTTATTTAACCATTAGAAACTTAGCTGGCCAAATACAGTATTTTCAATAGTAAGTATGCAAAGAAAAACAAAAAATGAGAGTAAAATATATCACCGCTGGGGCAGGCAGTCATTTCTGTCTTAACTTGGCACTTTTTTCAGCCTGGCAGACTTTGGCTGCTTGCATTAGTGTTCAGAGAAAGATTGTTCCTATTGGCTGTTTCCCAAATGCAGTTTCATCTGCAGGTCCCTTCAGCTGATGGGACACTTGTATTTGAGGTAGGGAAATACTGCAAAATGAACTGCAACTCTGAATGACTCGAACAAGTCAATAGTTTAAAATAAAGGTCAAACAATACATAGAGAAAAAATGTGTTAGTTTTTGCAAAGTCATAGAAACAGAGCTGCACCCAGTATTATAACATCTAAATGTGCTGCTAAGGGTAACTAGCCGGGTTGTTCAGCTAATAGCCAATTTACACATTTGTGTTCATGAGTTTTGAATGATGTATTTGCATATTCTGATGTTCATCTGGTGAGACGGGATCTTGACAGAGGGAAAAGCAGTGGCCTCTCCCGATGTCTGCCTACCCCAGCTTTTAATACATACAAATGTTATCAATGCTAGAAAGAGTGCAAAATTCACATTTACATGTTACAAAAACATTCTTTTTAACTGCATAGGACTTCAAAAATAATGTTAAATCACATTGTGTGCCTTCATGTTATGCTGATATGGGTGTTTATGTTAAATACCTGCAGTTTGCTGCAACGTCCTTCATGTTCAACCCATTTAGCTTAAATTTTCACAGATTTATGATCAGAAAAATACTCTGGTAGGAATGGATGTGTGGATATCCATAATGGGATAAATATTCCCAAAAAGCAAAAAAAATGTGAATATAAACTCTTAAAATGATTAGTTATAGTTGTGATGTTAAACCACAGAGATTACAACTTTAGATTACAATATGGCGGTGTGAGCGGAGGAGTGGGAAATCTCTAGAACCGGCTGTTGGCCA
This sequence comes from Atherinomorus stipes, assembly GCA_023101725.1. Taxonomy (NCBI): domain Eukaryota; kingdom Metazoa; phylum Chordata; class Actinopteri; order Atheriniformes; family Atherinidae; genus Atherinomorus; species Atherinomorus stipes. The sequence goes on along the minus strand of JALJCO010010055.1, from coordinate 1,233 downwards.
GGGTCAGCATGAAGCGAGGCACACGTAGGAATGAGGGGATAATAACAGAAAGCCAGGAGCAGTAGCGGGCCTGGCTCACCAGGAATTTTATGGACGTGTAATCAGCAACTTCTCGTCCTGAAAAAACAGAGTATACACATGTCCATGAGTGTAATCTTATGTTTAAAATCTAAACCAATTACATTTTAACAAGAAAAAAACTCCATTACCATCAACATCTTTAATCCCATAGCGCCTTGCCAGGTCACTTGTCAGGAGCACCTTCCCAGTCAGCGACATGAAATTTTTATCTTTTAAACAAAAAAAGGAAACCAAAATCAAAACAGGAAGTCCTTGTGAACTTGGTTTGCTAGGAAGAACATCTCAGCATTTTAAGTTTCTTTTCTTTCTTATTTTTAGATTATGTTACAATGAACAGCAAGTTCAGATCAGTGATATGCTCACAGTTGTGAATCCTTTCTAGCTGACATTTACAGAGGATGCTGAGTTTGTTGCGTTAACATCCAACAGTTTAGCCTACCTTTGGCCAGGTTGGCAATGCACTTTCCGCTCACTTCCGTAGTTTCTCCATTGATGAATACTTCCTTAAACTTAGGAAAGCAAACCCCCAGAAACTTAGAATACCATTGAAGTAATCATGAAGAAATTATTTCAAGTTTAAGAATAGTCTACCTTGGAATCCATTCCTTGTGGGGTCTCTTTCTCCAGTACGAACTGGGATATCAGCTCTGTCTGTACTGCTCCTGGCCACAGGCTGACAGAAGCCACTCCCCTACTTTTCAGCTCTACCGCCATGTCTCCTGCCATTCTGTCACACTAGAAACAAACCACAAGCAAAACAGGTTTTTATTATACCGCCAACAAATGCCACAAAATAATGTCTAACCAAATAAATACTCAGTGATATGACAACTTGCCGCTGCTTTTCCAACCCCGTATGGTACGTTGAAGAGATACTGCAGCCCACCCATAGATGAAACAGTCACTATCAAACCTCGACCTTGAGCCACCATCAGCCGGGACCCATAAACTGAGAAAATGTAGTGACCCCTGCCAGATAATGGGGACAAAAGGTCAAATAACTGCTGTCTACTACATTTTAAAATAATAAATTGGTGCATTTCAGATAAGTAATTTCAATTTTTCAATTTTAATAGCTTTATTGGCATGACAAGACAGTGCTTATATTGCCAAAGCATATAATTATACAATAATATCAAACAATTATACAAT
>JALJCO010010054.1:0-14789 GCA_023101725.1 Atherinomorus stipes | reverse complement strand
ACCTCTTCTCTACTTCCCATTGCGCTGACTAGGTTGTACCTCTTCTTCTCTGCGTAGTTCTGCGTGTGTTTGTATGATCTGAGGATATTTGGGCCACCTGCAGGTACTCCTGTAGGGGATTGCTTGTTTTGTTTTCCAACAGAGACCTTGGTTGTTTAGGGATCGCTATACAGTGGAAATAATGAACTGTGTAAGTGGATTCATGTTTTCTCTTTCTTTCTCTCTTCCTCTTCCTTACCCTCTCTCTCTGTTTCACTTTCTATCATTACCTCTATTCACTTTCATTTCTCCCTTGTCAGCCCCAGCAGTATGAAATGGAATGGTGTAATAGACAAATGTTTAAATAAAGAAATAAAATGAATAAACATGATATCAAGTGGAGCCTTATGTTCATAAAGCTCCGCTTGATAAAGCAAAACTGTTCAACAGAATAAAGCAATCAGATTTCCATTCTGCTTGCTTCAATGCTGGACAGGACAAGTAGAAAAAAAAAAAAAAAAAAAAAAAAAAAAAAAAAAAAAAAAAAAAAAAAAATTGAAATAAAAAAAAGAGAAAGTAAAATAATATTCAACTGCACAGGTTATTGTAGATTTTAGGTTAATTCTGAAATACAAAAGCCTAATGTCACCTTCTTTATTCTGCTGTTCTCAGGCTGATAACCGGAGACACTCCTCCAACTTCAGTGGAGAAGATCATCAACCATCCTCCCTGTCGGAGCACAGTCGACTTTACTTTGGAGCTCTTCAAAAGGCCATCGGGGGATTTGTGGGCAGCCTACAGGACGGCCAACCACCAGAGAAATTCATCTCCCAAAGTAAGCTGGTGATCATGGTGGGCCAGAGACTGGTGGACACCCTGTGCAGGAAAGCTCAGCATGGAGCTTCCAGCCAAAGCCTCCTGTGTAAGAGTAACCACCTGTGTGCTCTGCTCAAGCAGCTGGCCGTGGCCACCAAGAAGGCCGCTCTGCACTTTCCAGATGAGCAAGCTCTGCACGAGGCCCAAGAGTTTGCAAAGGAACTGGCCCAGAGAGCGCAGCACTTTCGGATATCACTGGAGCTCTGAGAGCATGAACACGTCATGGGGTCTGACCCGTTGGTGCATTTCACCCATCAGCCCAGTTAATGATAAAGGAAGCTTGGCTTTTTGGCAAATGTCTGATAATGAATGCAGGTTGACTTTAATATTTCATGAAGAGACAGAGCAGGACAAAAAAAAGGATTTAAATTTCCTCAAGGTGGAGTTCCAACATAAAATACACATTTGAGATACTGTATTCAAACTTGTTAAAAATGCAGTTTAAAAGTGTAAAATACTACAGATTGTATGTTTTTTACGGCAGTTTTATACTCTTTAGATGTTCATCAAGTTTTGTTTTTGCTCTTTTATGTTTGAAAACTTCTGCAGAGCAGCAGTTTGGTACGTTCTTGCTTTATGTGAATACCTTTGTAAATATCCATTAATACATTGTTATGCATTCCCAGCGTTTGATGGTGAAAAATTGTTGGATTTTATTCTGATATTAAAATCAAAACCTCAAGTTGTGTTTTTAACACCTTCATTTACATGTAGTGCATAGATTACTATCTATGGAGACAATTAGCCAGTGTGACAGCTCTGTGCTTGGTGATGATCGGAGCCCCTGGCCAGTTCTAGAAAAGTCTTTTAAAGCCAGCTGATGGAGTCTTTTCTTCCCTTTGCTGATAGAGTTTCCTTATGGAGTTTTTAAGTTGTGGGAGATGGCTTTGCACCCCCAGGTTTCCTGTGCTGAAGTCTCTCTCTCTTTCCTTGCTTCTCTTTCCTGCTCTGCCTCCACAGGAGAAGTGTTTTACATCACTACCACCACACAGTTGGGAACATTTAGATACTACACTTGCAATGTTCCTCATTCTATCACTTTTATTCCTCCGGACTTGAGGACATACAGTCATAATAAATCAGGAACATGGCACCTCTCCATAATCCTACATCAAAGAATGACTGGGTTATTTGAGGCCACCATCATTTACGGCTTTTATTTTTTGACATGGCAGTATGATTACTTACTGCTTTTATTTAGACATGGGGGAAAGCAACATCCAGTACATTAATGGCTTTATTTTGACACGGCGGTGCTCCATGGTTATTATACAGTTTTTATTTTGACATGGCGGTGTGCCACCATTATTTATGGCTTTTATTTTGATGTGGCAGTGTGCCATGACTATTAACAGCTTTAATTTTGAAGTGGCGATGCACCATCATTATTCATGGCTTTTTATTTTGATGTGGCAGTGTGCCATGACTCTTTACAGCTTTAATTTTGAAGTGGCGATGCAGCCATCATTATTCATGGTTTTTATTTTGATGTGACGGTGCACCAGCCAACATTTATGGCTTTTTATTTTGACATGGCAATGCGACATGAATATTTACGACGCATTATCAGTCGGACAGGACCCCACACTGTCACATCTCTCCCCTCAGTGAACGCAGTGAACGCTTCATCAACAGTCAGAATTGCCCACACCTACATTCATTTATATATAGTAAGCATAGTTTTATCCATAAATAAAACCTTATGTATATTAGCTGATGTGGTTTGTTGTCATATGGAGGCAACCAAGCGCCCACCGTCATCCTAATGAGTCGACGTGAGCTACTAGCTAAAACGAAAGAATGCTGTAGTGCAAATAAATACCTAAAGGAGGGATGTAGAACTCCTGTTGCACTCATATTCAGCTGAACAGCACAAAGACAAGATGTAAAACTGATATTTAGAATGATATTCTTTGTTTTTCATGCATAACTGTCCCAAATACTTATTTACATCTTCATAGCACTCCATCCTTTCTAAACCTCAGAAGTTGCACCATTGTTAAAACTATAGAAAATTATTCTATTTCTGTTATTTCTGCTTGAACAGCAGTTGTTTACAGTGAGAACTTGTCTGTACTCTTCAACACCTTCATATCTGACAGCGGTGTACAGTGGCAGCTTGTCAACCAAACAGATGTAAATATCAGTGAATGCAGGTGTGGCAGGGATGTGGAGGAAGTTTAACGGCTGGTACAGAACAGTCGCTTCTCTATATGGTTCACAAGTGTCCAACACTTCCAACTTATTTCTGAATCCTTCCTTCACGGCAATTGACAAGTGATTTAACTATTCTGTAGTCTGTCTGCTGAGAGTCAGCTGCTGGACGGGAACAGACAGTAAAATACTGTAGAACTTCACTGATGGGAATCTTTTTTTCTAATGAGAACAGAAACAATCACCTCCACCTTCTTGTAGAGGTGTCAGTGAAAGATCTTCTTACAAGTACCAGTGGCTTGCTAAACACCCCAAATTTAACCTTTTACCACCCACTGTTCCGCCAATGTGATTTCAGCACACCCACTACTTCCTTTAACCCAGAATACAAAGGAATTGTGTCTTTCTTCAAAAGGAAGTCGGGTCATAGAAATAAAATCCCACACAGTAGCAGAATCACACCAAGAATACAAAATAGACACTGCGTGAGTTGTACAGTTAATCTATGTTGTTTCATTTTCTATCTTTGGTTCAAAAGACAAGAAATGCAAATGAAAAAAGTTATATCCAGTGAGCAGCAGTTGTCTGGACCAGAATGTCTTGTTGATGTCAGAAGTCAGTGGAGAACGGACTGGTTGGAGATGATAGAAAGGCAACAGGAAGTCAGATAACCACTGGGTTTAACCAAGATATGCAGAATAGCATCTCTAAACACACAACATGCCAACCTTGAAGCACCCCTACTGTCAGCTAAGAACAGGAAACTGAGGCTACAATTCACACAGACTCACCAAAACTGGACAATAGAAGATGGAGAAAAGTCGCTGGTCTGATGAGTCTTCATTTCAGCTCCACATTCAGATGCTAGAATTGGCTGGAAACATCATGAAAGCATGCACTGTAAATTGTAATATAGGTTTTAATAGAATATATCTAGTAGATAGAATTTAATTTTAACTTAGTCGTTAGTAATTCTATTCTTAAATAAGTTATAAGAACTTTGGAGGGCAACATGCAAGATAACTTAATATACTTAAAGGTTGAACATGGAACATTTTTTATTAAAAGCTATATATAAAAGAAAAACAAACCTCCATGAGTCATTTGATGGTTGCATAATTTAAGTACAGCATTAACTTAAAAAATTATATTTAGCCTGAAAATAAATATAAAATAAATTTTAACGGGTTTGACAATGGTGTTATGTTTACATCTACAAGCCAATACAGGCCGCCATTTCAGGTTGCCAAATACGACCTCTGTGTGGCAACGGTATGTTCGGCACAGTTAGGCTGGAGATATTGTTATCCGTCTCAGAAGAGGAGTGACCTGAGAAGAGCAAAAACTGGAGAAATTTTCCGTAAAGCTACACTAGATGGACTAACATAAACGTTTTCAACGGCATCAAAATGCAGAAATGGCGACTTTCCTCCTGGATCGGTAAGCTAGCTCGTTTGCTAACGTGGCTAACATTAGCTGTTAGTTATAAACTCCTCTGCAATACTTGTTGGACATGCTGCTGACTGTTGGTCACTTGTGTATCGGCAGCATCGGCGGTGAGCCTGGCAACCAAATGGTTGAAGTTATTTTCTGCCGTTGCAACTACAACCTAGACACACGTGATGTTGCTGTTCTGTCCGTGTTCCTATTCAGTCTTCAAGTTGAATCAATTTCAGTAAAATGAGAACATGGAAATTAGTGATGGTGAGGGAGTAGGTTTCCCACAATGCAGTTCACTTCTTTTAACAATAAATTGACATAATTCTAAAATGATAGATTTATAAACAATGTTGGTAGTGTCATATGACTGCTCTCAACTTGTTTATTTCTGTATTTATATCCAGCAGCTGCTGCACCGCGACAGCAACGTCTGAGGTCTGACATTAATTTTAGCTTGAAAAACACTCCTCCTGGAGTCTGTTCTTATAGTGAGAACAATATTTAGTTCATCAGTGACTTTATGTAAGATGTATGTGAAATCATTATGATGGTAAAAAATTAAAAAGGAAGATCATGTGAAACATCTAATTTATGTGAAATTAATTACATCAAGTTTCCTCCACAACCTCAAGATCAAGTTCAGAAAAGTTCTATAAACGTAAACTATTTTAGTTTATTCTACTTGATCACTCCTGTGACTGAATACTTAATTTTCTTAAAGCTAGGGTTGGCAATGTTGGAAAAACAGTTCAAGTAAGCAACATTTTAAAAAAGACACTACCCAAAACCCACACCTTCAGAGCACAGGGACGCGTGCACCGATGTTTTACGAGCAGGTTAACATAACAGCTGAGTGGATAGCTCGTTAGCTTGCTAATAAACAGCTGATGAACCACGTTTTTAAAAGTTTTAATCCTCACTTCCAAATCCTTTTGTGGGGAAAAATTCCACATTGCAAACGTAAATGCCTCCAACACTTAAAGGTTGAATATGGAATACGGACAGAACAGCGACATCATTTGTGTCTAGGTTGTAGTTGCAACGACAGAAAAACAACTTCAACCATTTGGTTGCCAGGCTCGCTGCCGATACGCAAGTGACCAACAGTCTGCAGCATGTCGAACAAGTAACACAGAGGAGTTTATAACTGACAACTAACATTAGCAAACAAGCTTACCGATCCAGGAGGAAAGTGGCCATTTCCGTGTTTTACTCCGGGGAAAACGTTTATGTGGGTCCATTTAGTGAAGTCTTCAGGTCACTCCTCCTCAGAAACGGATAACAATATCTCCAGGGCTCTGAAGCAGCTGCTTTACTCGCCATCTCCACGGTTTTCCCCTGTACAAGCCTGACTGTGCCCAAAATATTGTTTCCACACAGAGATTGTATTTGGCAACCAGCAATAGTGGCGTGTATTGGCTTACAAACGTAAATATAATGCCATTATCGAACCCATTAAAATTTATTTTATAATTATTTTTAGGCTAAATATAATTTTTCTAGGAAATGTTGTACTTTCAAATGTTGTAGGCTACTTTCATTCTGTACACCCCCAAGCGACCTGTGGGAGGTTTTTTTTTTTTTTTTTTTTTAACTATAGCTTTTAATAAAAATGTTACATATTTAGCCTTTAACCCCTATCTGTTTTTTGGGGTTTTGTTTTTTTTATGCAGCAGCAGTTAGCAGTCCATTAGCTACATTTGTTTGCAGCTAGCGTAGCGCGAATAAGGGGATCGCATGGGGGATGGAGAGAGGGGAGACATAAAGACATCGATTTGTTCTTCCTATACGTAGCAAACCATTAATTCCTGCCTTTTGGTGTGAATGGCAGGAGTTGGTCAGAGTTTTTACAGACCTGCAGTTCTCACAAATGTCTGACTTTTTTCCTTCCTTTTTGTGAATACATGATGTGTTGATACTGTCAGGATGGAAGGACCAGTTCACCCAGCAGAACAAAAGTTTTTCTGAGCAGGATTACCAACTCTAGTTTTAAGGTAGCAAGTTAGCATATTTTCTTTTTTTTTTTTTTTTTTTTTTTTAAGTAAAGCCAACTAGTTAGAATTTACAGTGTGAATCCATCCAGCCTTGGATCAAGGCTTCAGGCTACTGCTAGTGTAATGGTGTGGGGGAGATTTAACCTACCTGAGTATTGCTGCTGACCATGTCCATCCCTTTATGACCACAGTGGAGCATCTTCTGGTGCTTCTTCCAGCAGGATTATGCACCATGACACAAAGCTCACATCATCTCCAACATGACCATGAGTTCACTGAACTCCAATGTTCTCCACAGTCACCAGATCTCAGTCCAGCAGAGCAGCTTTGGGATGCGGTGGAACGGGAGATTCTCATCATGGATGCAGCAACTGTGCGATGCTATCATGTCAATATGGAGCAAAATCTCTCAGGAATGTTTTCAACACCTGGATGGACCTGTCACACCAGGAAGTAAGACCGGGGTCCGACCTGGTTCTAGGTGGTCCTGATGAAGAGGACGGGGAGTTTATTCTGTGACAGTTGGGCCAATCAGTAATGCTGGGGACACACTACACAACTGCCACAGTTGCCGATTTTGAAAAGACTGAGGCGTTCATACTAACCGACTAGATTCCGTTGAATCATCCAAGATTGGGGATCACACATTTAACAACTGTCTCCTCTACGGGATTCCAAACTACAAGATCGTTCAACCCGACTGAGGTGGTGGAAATCACTGACTCTTTGTGTGCCAACTGCCATTATACAGAAAAGAAGAAGATGCACAAATCACCTTCCAGATTCTCTTCTCCATTTTGTTGTGGTAGTCTGTTTGGTGCCCCCCCCGTCTGTCACGTCTGCGAATGTAAGGGAAATCCCGAGCCTGTGACGTGTGAGGACGGAGAGATTCTCAGTAGTGATGCCGGGGTCGACCCCTGTCCTGCGGGACCTGCGTGTGATATTTAAAAATGCATTTATTGATTTGGAAGCTGCCGTGTTGTTTGGCACAGGAATCAGGTCGATTTTTGTAATTGAGGCTGTGGGGTGTATGCGTAAAGCGCAGCGCTGTGATGGCGTGCCTATGTCACAGGGTGAACAACCGGGTGCTGCCAGAGACTGGACTCTGCCCACTAGCTTGGTTTTTAGCATGCTTTTTATGGTTTTTGTGTGGTTTTAACCTTGTTTTTATTCCCAAGCTAGTGGGAGCTTTTAACGAACTGATTGGCAGCACCTGGGGGAGAAGGACTCCTCCCTGGCTTAATTGAAGGCTGGAAGGATAAAAGCCGGTGTGGAGGGGGAGCGACTGAGAGCTGAGGAGACGGAGGACTGGGTCCAGGAGGCGCAGCCGGGGAGGACGTGAGTCCCCCCGGCTGGGGGGCTCGAGGCAGCGGTGACGGTGAAGGCGAGGCGGCGGAGACGCGGAAGAGTGGCCCGGGAGTCGGAGGGCGGTCGCGGACCCCACTGAGGAGGGCCTACGGCCAGAGGTGCGGCCGCCCGGAGGAGTGACCGCCCGGGCCCAGGAGCAGCGGTGGTGTCCCGGGGGAGCCCATGGCCAGGAGGGGCGGCTGCCGGGAGGAGCAGCCGCCATGGACCCGGGACAGAGCCAAGTGGAAGCAGAGAGAGACGCTGGCCACTGCCAGCCCTGCAAGCCCCTTTTTAGCCCCTTTTTATCCTTTTCCTTTTATTACTTTTTAGTCGGACTTTTAGGATTATTTTATTACTTTTTAGTTTAGTTTGTTTTATTTCTTTAATAAAGCTTCTATTTCTTTTAACCACCTGCTGGTGAGGCCTGTCTTTCGTTCCCCTCCTCTTGCAGTCGCCGGTATCGATAAAGAACCACCCCGTGACACCTACATCAGCTGTTGCTTTCTTCTTCAACAGTGTTGTACTGCGGTTAGATTCTACGTAGACTTTTTGGAGAAAGTAAACATCGACCAGAATGGGGATCAATGAATGCTGAATGGGTATTAAAGTTGTACTTCCATGGTCATTTCATTAATATTTCTGTGTTCTCCATTATTATTATTATTACATTCTGCATCGTTTCTGTTTAAAAAAACCTTCTGGTATCTTTGTATCCAGCTGTATTTGTATACTAGAAGAGAGGCTTGTGGTCCAACGGCAGCTTTTCCGGGTCCTTCTCATGAATTTCCGTCTGATTGGCTGCCTCCCGTCAGTGTATGAAGGAAGCTCCGCCCTCCGCTCTTATTTTGTTACAGACAGGAAATAGAGCCGACAAACAAGTTTGTTCCGCCATGCTAACAAACAGTTAGCTAATTAGCTTCTCAACTCCGAAGCTACAGTCACGCTGTCTCCACTTCTAGTGTGTAGTGGAGGATTACCTGCCTTCCAATGGACAGATAGAAACCCCACGTGGGATACGCTATTTGAAATGTGACGTAGAAGTGCGAGGCTGTTCCTGATTCGCTCTTTTCTTCGTATTGTTTCTCTGATGAGAAAGCACAGCCGACTGGGGGAACGCAACGCTAGCAAGTCAGCATGTGTAAGTAAACAAGGGGAAACCCTCCGTATTTCAGAAGGAGCAAGTTAAACGGGTTTTCAGTGGAAGGAGGCCTTTAAATACAAGTGTGTGTGTTTGTATGCGTTTGTGCATCATGGCTGTTGGTGTGGCATTAAATCAAAAGTTTAACGGCTCCATCAATGATGCACCCCTGTGCACCTACAGGAAAAAATAGTATGGCATCGCCACGGAGTGTATTTAATAGCAGTGGGTCAGGACGGGAAAGATTATTGAAATATGCGCATTAATCCACGCAACACTAATTCCCAAGGCTGTGGCACGTGGCTGCACCTGCACCTGGCTGTTACACTATAAATTGTGTCGGCTAATAGATACAATATTTAAAGTGACATCAGGCTGTGAGGAGGCTGCTGGAGCCTATAAACAAATATGTTTCACAAATATGTAATAACCCTGGGAGCCATCAGTCTGACTCCACAGCAGCGTCACATTCTCAGCTCACCACCTCTCCTCTGTTTGCGTGTAATGCCGGAGTAGAACACATTATTTGCCCATAAACAGTTTCAAGTTCGTTCTCAGTTAAATTCTTTATTTTTTCTTCCCTTCCATAGTCATATTTTGTCTTTCTGATCGTGCAGAGAGGGAGAATCCCCGGTGCAGGTAGTACTCCAGCATGTGCGCTCTATTCCGCGTTTACTGGGATGTACAAAGGAAATTTACCTACTTAGATCCATGCATATGCTTAGATTGCATCTGAAAATCATTGTGCACATGAAATTGTCAGGATTTGATCGCATGCTGGGTTTCAGTAGGAAATCCACGTAGTTCTTTGCACGTGCGGCTGCAGCAGTTCTGCTGCGCAGCCCCCAGTCAGGTGTAGTTTTCAAACATGTTTCATTGACTACCACTGAGGTCATGGTGGGTCGGTTTTTGTAACACACTTGGAGATCTGAGTCGCTTCCTCAGACCTGAACCCAACTAGCCCCAACTGGAGCCGACTACGCCTGACTGACAATCGTGGGTAAAATCGGGCAAATAATGGTGTAGTGTGTCTCCAGCTTCAGAGAGTTGTGCAAGTTAACAGCGCATCATTTCCTGTCTGTGAAAATGAGAAGGATGACCTGATAACGATCAGTATCTGTTTTTTTTTCTTCTTTTTTACTTGCCGTGTTAGAGTTTGACTTCATTATTCTTTTTCATTCTTTGGACTTTTGGAGCATCTGGAAATGGTTTATGTTGCTACGTTTGGATGTAATGTTTGAGACAAACTGACCGCTGAACTAAATCTCACATTTAAGATGTCAGCTGTTTTTTCCTTACTACAGAAAAAATTAAATAAATTATTCTACCACCTCAGAATCTTGTGGTTTTGAGTAGAACAGGAAGCTGACCACAGAATATGTCATCATGCATGCACTGACTGCCTGCAGAGTTGCAACCGGATGCTGCCCTCTATCAGCGATGTTCACCTCGTTTTTCAGACTTTCCATCAGCTGACCCACCGGCCTCAGCAGCATGTAGTCTTCTCACTGAATGTTTCACATTTGCAGTCCTTTCATAGAAAAATAATTATATTTTTTTTCTTTTCAACAGGACAGACTGATCAAGAGATATTGAGACAATTTGTGATGAGAAACATTTACCATCATGTAAGGGAAGTTATGTAGGTTTATTCAAGTTGGATAACAATAAAATGAAATTGGGGCATGCTAACTGCATGGGAAAAGTGAGTATATGGGATATCCATTTTTCCCTATTGCCATGTTTCAAAGAAAAAGTCAGAGTTTCCACTGCATACATAAAATTATGAAAAAACCCTGTTCTGATATTTTCTCATGATTGCTTTGTTGCTTCTTGCAAATAAATGTTGTCATTACAGTATTTTTCCTATTTCTTATGAAGCTTCTTGAAACATTTCCCAGGTAAACAACAGGGAGGGAGGGAGGTAACTAAAGCCGGCCGCAGCGGACCACCAACAAATCACAAATCCTAGAATACCTTTTATCATACCAAAAATACTCTGATTTGTTTTGGTCATTGTCAGAGGTGAATCAGGTCTATTCATCACAGGACAAATCCATCTATTGTTACTGATTTGTTTATTGAAAATGATAACATCTACACCACCAGAGATAATGATAAATAATCCAGTTCAGGTTCTACATTCAGAACAAATGGATTTATTGTAAAATATCTCTTTGTTGTAGTGCAAAGTACAAGAACCAACTGTGATATTTACATTTAATCACACATTGAAAAAAGATGTCTTGGATGCTCCTGAAAACATCATCAGTGATGTAACCTGGGGTCCTCGGATGTTTCGGGGTCTTTCAGCATCAGAAACCCTCACCCAAGCGACCCAGCCGCGGTTAATCAGACCCAGCTTGTGGCATTTCTGTTTTTTTTTCCCCTAAATGTTGCACAGGAATCCAACCGTGGTCATTTTGATTTATTTTGTCCAAATCTAGGACAAAAAGCCATGCATAACCTGTATTAATTCTAGAGATGCACCCATCCAGTTTTTCTGATCCAATCTGATACCGATACCTGGGTTGAGCTGACCATATCGGCCGATACCAATCTGATACTACTGTTGAATGAATGAAGCGTATACCTTACCATGTGAGTGAGGCCATCGGGCTTGACATAAACATTTAGACTTGTTTAAAAAAAGGTAACAAATAAACACAGATATAAATGTGATCATTTTATTTATAAAAAAAAATAAAGTGTACATTTATTATGATATTAATAAAAACAGAAAATGATTGGGTCAGAATGTTGGATCGGCCACATTTATACGATATCCTATCCAGCTAATTTGTCAGTATCGGAGCCGATATCCAATTCGCGATCAGCTCGGTACATCTCTAAATAATTCAAAGGAAAAAAAAAACGCTTTTGATTTGTACACTTGCAGCATTAGACTTTGTCGTTTTCAAAACACCTCTCATTAATGATTGCCATACATGTAGACTAATAAACACTGCACGGTAACTTTACAACTTAGTCACTATGAAAACAAACAGTGGCTGATATGACTTCAGGCCTAATTGTGTTTGTAGCCTGCTATAAAGCTAAAGGTCTTGAAAAGGTCAATTTACGAATTAAACAATATAGGCAGGAAAAACATTGGTCAATGCACAAATTTTCTAACATGAATATTCATAAGCCAAACTCTCACAAGATGTCACAATCCTAAATATTTTAATTATTGTGTAACGTACAGTACAGTACTGTATACTTCACTGCCTTTTTATTATTATTTAAGTTTGTCTTTATTGCACAGCTTTTTCTATTTTTTTACCCCCCCCCCCCCAATTAATTTATTGCATTATTCTGGATTTCTGGAAAATTTCAGCCCTTTCTTCGCTTGGGTTCGCATTCAAACTGCAGTAACCGAAGCGGACCAAACCTGGTTAGTTAAAACAACTGTCCGCTAGGCGGCGACGCTCCCCAATACAACCTTGTATGGTCTAATCTCATCGTACCTGTCTCATGTAATCCCACATAGTGATCAGAGAACAGGTGAGCAGTGACACCTGAGGATTAGTTTAAAAGTTAACAGACATCATATTTCTGCTTGCTGTCACATTTCCCCCACCTTCGTAAAACGTGTAAATGAATGAATCATTTATATTCAGATATTTTATAAATCCCAGAATTAGTTGATCAGAAATTAATCCACTCAGAAAACAGATCTGATGTCAGATCAGTGAATGTGTGATGATGATGTAAGTGATAAAAAAAACTACTTTTGATGTCATGGAAAGGACCAGCTGTACACGACACCTGGAAAAAAAAAAAGCATCCACTTAAGAACAACCTCTAATATTTTCAAAACATTTGGCAAGCCTACAATCTGTGTCTGTATGAAGTTTAATATATTTTGGGGCTATATTTCCTATCTCTATCTCTGCATGGTTTATGTTTGTAATTTGCTTTTTTAAATGTAATTCAAATTTCTTTTTTCATTGTTTTGTTTTTGTCACTTTGCAATTTTTTGAGTGTTATGGGCTTTATGCTCATCTCCACTACCTCCTAAACCAAAGCCAGCTCCTTTTCTCTTGTCTTTCAATATTGGACGATTTGGTTAATCCAGGTGTGTCTGACCTCAGTAGCTACAGGACAATGGCCAGACCAGAGGGCCAGACACACACCTGGATTAATCAGTTTGTCCAGTAATGAAAGACAGGAAACAAAGAAGCTGGCTTAAGTTCAGGAAGTAGTAGTTGTGCAAACAGACCATTCTCTGATTTAGAGATTTCACAATGTAAAATGCTCATTAAAAAATAAGGGGAAAAAAAAGAAGATGTGAATGATCAGTAAGATGGTGAAGCTGCAGTTTGTAGACTCGCAGATCTTCATCAGTCTGGCTACTTTAACATTTATAATGATCAGTAGTTCATTAATCCATGTCAGTTGTAGGAACGTCCACCTAATGCCGGGTAAACAACGACACCTGACTGAGACAGGAGGAAACATCTAAACATGAATTTCATTCATTGACCAGCAGTTTGGAACCAAAGTTATTGATCAGTGTTTCTAATCGGAAGGATTCTTCACTTCCTGTCAGCTGATCCTGCTGAGGACGCCTCCTAGCGTGGGATGGGCTATATGCCCCAAAGGCTCCACTACTTCCTGAATGTTCAGATAGCACCTTTGCTTCCTGTCTGCTGTGACTGGACGAACCTGATTAACCGAGGTGTGTCTGACCCTCAGTAACTGGCCAGGCACACCTGGAGTAATTAGTTCAACCAGTAATGAAAGACAGGAAGCAAAGGTGCTGTCTGAGGTTCAGGAAGTGGTGGAGCCGGGCATATAGCCCATTGAGGCGCGTTTAACGATGAGGAACCAACACCAATGGTTGGCTGGCTTGGTTGGAGAGAAGTTCTGTGTGAACAATAAAGTTAAAGAAGTTTCATTTTATCCAACTCAAAAGATAAAAATTTATCCAACTCAAAAGATACTGGCAAGATTTAACAAATAATAATGATTTATGTAAATTTTGTGAGAAATGAAGAGGAGACTATTTGTCAGTTGTTGTATCAATATGTATTTTTGAAAAACATTGTGGACTGAAGTCCAGCAGTACATAAGGACAATAACAAGACAGGAAGTTATTCTGCAAGAAAAGGACATTCTGATTATGTTTTTCAAGGGAATTTAAAAGATGATCTAGTTTTCCTTGGACAACTAATTTTGATGCTTGGAAAATTTCATATTCGCAGGAGAAAATGGTCAGAGAGTAAACCAGATGCTCATGGTTTTGTTTTGGAATTACAACAATATGTCACCTCAGTTAATCACTGTAAAAATAAGAAGGCTGTAAGAACAAACTCTGTGCTCATAAACTTCAATATTCATCCTGATGCAGGTTACACCTAACCTGATTTACATCATCTGGGTGCGTCCAACAAGTACACGCGGGGGGCGTTCCCTTTCCTCACGCACTCCATCTGAGGAAGGCGACAGTTGTAGGTGATTTTGTCTGGATAGGAGCCAATCACTAATCGCGGGTGGGACTTTTGAAGGATGGGCGGCGTTTTGGCCGGATGTGATGTAGAATCTGTTGCATATGTTGCCTTTTATCCGGAGGTTTTCTTTGCACATTCGACAAAAGTCGTTCACAGACTGTACACCGCCTGCAATTAGCCAACGCCGCCGCCGCCATGTTGCTGTTCTGGGTGTCGCTCTGAGTTGCGTCACGGGTTGCGTCATTCGGTTCAACGTGAGTGGCTGAAGTAGCGTGTCAGTCAAGATGACGGACAGATCTTCTATCCAATCACATGCAAGAGTTTTAGAAAAAAAGACTAATTTGAAATGACATCGGGTTAACTCTTCCCCAGATGGTATTGCAAATAATTAGGTGGCGAGAGTCA
>JALJCO010010053.1:0-59117 GCA_023101725.1 Atherinomorus stipes | reverse complement strand
TCGGCTGGCTGATGTATCGGTCTATCTTTAGTCTGCATGCACCTTACTTCTGCACCACAATTTGGTTCTGCGTTTGTCCTGTACGTTGACGGTCTGTGTGTATTTCAGACGAGTGTTTCATGTTAGTGCTGTCCCAGCTGCAGCTGCTCGGACTGCTCACCCCGTCCCTGACCTGAGCTCGCTCCACCACTGCCGGACGTAAACCTCCATCTCTCCCCGTGTCTGCAGGTTCAGGGGAAGGAGTGGTGAACAAAGACCTGCCCAGCTGCTGGGAGTGTCCCAAGTGTGTGGCGGGGATCACAGAGAGGGGAGGTAAGCGTGTCCTCACCACTCTGAGCTGACGGCTCTGCGTCTCCTGCTTGTTTCCCTGATTTACATCTTCTTCTGCTTCCTGCTTGCTCTGTTTTCTTCTTCTCTGGTCTGGTTTGGCCGTCAGTCATCCGGCAGTGATGAATCGACGGCTGCTGGCCAGCACGTCCGTCCCCACAGACCCCTGGTCCTCAGGCTGGGTCCGGGGCCCCTGCTTCGGCGGGGGGTCCTGTGGGCTCCCAGCAGGACGGGGAGACGGTCTGCTGTGGTTTCTTCCCTCCTCCTCCTCCTTCCTGCTCTTCCTCCTCCTCCTCAGCGTCACTGCTGTTGGTGGCGGCCCCTCTACCTTCTCAGCCAATCAGCTGGAGACGGTGAGAGGCGCTGCCTGCTCTGCGTACACCCACCTGTCTGTCGCGTGCACCCACCCCGTCTCTCTGTCCGTGGTTGTGGGGAGCAGGTGTGAGCTCCAGGGTCCAGATCTGGGTCCGAGCTGCCGTTTCCTTCAGGTTTCCCTCCTCCACACGTTCAGTGACCGCTTCATCTGCATCGTGTTTCCATGAGTCAAGTCTGTCGACGTCACAGAAACTCCGGTTGATTCAGCCCCCCACCCCCCCATCCTCCAGCTGTGGTGTGGAAAAGCTGATGTTTTTCTGGACCTCCGCCTCCACGTTCAGATGTTCTGCTGTTCTTTATGTCGGCTGGTTGTTTCCTGATAAATGTGGGACTCTTTGATGGTTGATGTTACGTTACAGAGCTAACGTTACTGGCTTCGTCCGCCATGTTGGGAGTGGCGGGTGCTGTTGTTTACATTTACTTTTACAGTGCTGATGACATGTTTTTGACATTTTCTGTCATGTTTTCTAGACCAAAACCTTCTTCATGATGATCTATGTAGCAGAGACAGGTGCGCCTCCATGAATGACGGGAATGCATGATGACCTTTTTTAAAAACTGATACCGAGAATCGATAGCTGTCAGCTCCTAAAGGCCGATACCGATGACTGTAACACACATACATACCTAATTATGACATCAAAACTATTAACAGGACCAAAAAGACTTTTTACTCTTTAAATGAAGATGTGTATATATATAATTTTTCGGCAAGTCAACATTTTCTCAAAGATATCAATTTCTTAATTGCACATCAACTTAAATAAGGTGCATTGCTTACTGATAAAAAATAATAATAAAGGCTCCTTGAACTGATGCAAAAACATATATCAGGATTTCAAACTGAAGAAGTAAACTACAGCTAGAGAACGTCGGCGTCCGGCGTCTCTGCTCCGTGTCTGGTTCACCAGATGATTCCAGGTGTGATGAGTGTGATGAGTTTCATCATTTACTCCAGGAGCTGCTGGTGAGCGGCGCTTTCAGTCATCTGATCCGGCCCAGTTTAACGTACCGCCGTCCCGATGCGGGGCAGCATTATCAGTCCAGTTTAACGTACCGCCGTCCCGATGCGGGGCAGCATTATCAGTCCAGTTTAACGTCCCGATGTCCCGATGCGGGGCAGCATTATCAGTCCAGTTTAACGTACCGCCGTCCCGATGCGGGGCAGCATTATCAGTCCAGTTTAACGTCCCGATGTCCCGATGCAGGGCAGCATTATCAGCCCAGTTTAACGTACCGCCGTCCCGATGCGGGGCAGCATTATCAGTCCAGTTTAACGTCCCGATGTCCCGATGCGGGGCAGCATTATCAGTCCAGTTTAACGCCCCGATGTCCCGATGCGCGGGCAGCATTATCAGTCCAGTTTAACGTCCCGATGTCCCGATGCGCGGGCAGCATTATCAGTCCAGTTTAACGCCCCGATGTCCCGATGCGCGGGCAGCATTATCAGGTCCAGTTTAACGCCCCGAGCGCGGGCAGCATTATCAGTCCAGTTTAACGTCCCGATGCGGGGGCAGCATTATCAGTCCAGTTTAACGTCCCGATGCGGGGCAGCATTATCAGTCCAGTTTAACGTCCCGATGCGGGCAGCATTATCAGTCCAGTTTAACGCCCCGGTGTCCCGATGCGGGGCAGCATTATCAGTCCAGTTTAACGCCCCGATGTCCCGGTGCGAGGCAGCATTATCAGCCCAGTTTAACGCCCCAATGTCCCGATGCGGGGCAGCATTATCAGTCCAGTTGAACGCCCCGCTGTCCCGATGGGGGCAGCATTATCAGTCCAGTTTAACGTCCCGCTGTCCCGATGGGGGGCAGCATTATCAGTCCAGTTTAACGTCCCAATGTCCCGATGGGGGGCAGCATTATCAGTCCAGTTTAACGTCCCGATGTCCCGATGGGGGGCAGCATTATCAGTCCAGTTTAACGTCCCGGTGTCCCGATGCGGGGCAGCATTATCAGTCCAGTTTAACGTCCCGCTGTCCCGATGGGGGGCAGCATTATCAGTCCAGTTTAACGTCCCGCTGTCCCGATGGGGGCAGCATTATCAGTCCAGTTTAACGTCCCAATGTCCCGATGGGGGCAGCATTATCAGCCCAGTTTAACGTCCCGATGTCCCGATGCGGGGGCAGCATTATCAGTCCAGTTTAACGTCCCAATGTCCCGATGGGGGGCAGCATTATCAGCCCAGTTTAACGTCCCGATGTCCCGATGCGGGGCAGCATTATCAGCCCAGTTTAACGTCCCGATGTCCCGATGCGGGGCAGCATCATCAGCCCAGTACATCCCATCAGGACAGCAGGTCATCAAACCACCGTTCAGAAACCAGGACCGGACACAGGTTACAGTTTATCCTCCTCTGTCTTCAGGGAGAGAGGAGGTTCCCCTGGTTCTTCTGGGTGTTTCCTCTGCAGTCATAAAATGTATGTCTGTGTCATGACATTGAGTCGCTCTGATTGGTTGAAGCCCCGCATCAAGACACCAAAGTTCAGACTTTCCAACTCCGGCGTCTGTCACCCGTGATGCGTGTAACGCACGTCGAATGCTGAAAATCTCAAAACTCGGCGCGCGTAACACACCGCAGGGTTTTCTACACCACATGTAAACCTGTCGCCCTTGACGCTCAAATCGTGTTTGGTCTGAACACGCCTTCATAAATGAGTTATTAGGAAACATGACTGCATTTCAGCATCTGGCCAGACTGTGGCGCTGTTCACAGACACCAGACGTGACGTAGTGAGTAGGAGCTCTACTCCGCTGTCAGTATGGATTTTAATGGTTTACTGTAGTTTTAAGTTCCTTTTCCAGTTCTCCAGACGGACAGTAACGGCTCAGCCTTCTGTTGTTTTACCAGTTAATGTTTAAAAGCTCATCAGGACGACGTTAGTTTATTTATGTTTCCTACGGATCATAAATACATTAGAAGAGGATGAATAGGAGCTCTTCCTGGTGTCCAGCTGTAGGAGCCTCCTGCATCCCTGCTGGTGAAGTTTACTGGACACGATGAGACTTTGCGCGCATTCAGAAAGCATAGTCCATTAGTCTTGGTCCGATTGTGGACTCTACTCGGCTGGGGGTGGGGGGTGGGGGGTGGGGGGTCTTCTGGACCGAGATGGTGTTCATGTTGCACCGTAGCCAAATGGGCCAAACCTTTAGAATAATATTCTCAATCTCTCCAGAGGTGGCGCTGCATTCAGATTCACCGTAGGCGAAGACAAGACGAGCAAGAAGTTCTCACAACCTCCGTTTCCTCCAAAAAACACGTTATTTTTGTTCGTACTTACGAGGAACTGGATCTGCTTCCATCAGACCACATAGCCATGAAAGCTTTTACTTCCTCATAACTCCACGTCTGACAACGAGCCATTTTTAGAAGTGCTGCAGTCCCACACGTGTTTGATGTCGTAGCGTTTACCCACGTTGCCCAACGTTTTACCCACAATGCAATGCTACTAAACCAAATGCAGGAAGCAGCAGTTTGTAGTCCACTTCCTGTCTTTGGTCCACTTGAAGCGGATCGAGACCTGCGTTTATAGGCAGACTAAGTCCGCTTGTTTGTTCTGGATCGGAGTCCATTTCCACGTTCACAACTCCCCCAAACGAAGCGGACTTACCGAGCACACAGACTCTGATTTGAATCAAAAAGCTTTGTGAATGCGCCCTTTAACACACGGAGCTGCATCACGTCTGCTGGATGATTCTGCATTTATCAGTGTTAGCTTCACAAAGCTGTGATGTCCAGCTGTGGACAGAGACGGCGTCTCCTAGGGTCTTTACAGGTCTTCTCGGACATCAGACCTCCTCCAGCTGAGGATGCATCCTTCCTCCATCCTCATCTTCAGAAACGGAACTATGTAAAACTCCACTGGAACCATGGAAGCTGTTATCTGCTTGTTTTTAAAGGCTAGTTTTTTACCGCATGTTAGCGTGCTAGGCATTAGCTGAAAGCTAATCGTTAGCCGTGGCTGCCACTGTGACTCCTGACTGTCTTGTACCGTGCTGGTCCTGGTCTGCTCAGTGCCGGCCTAAGCAGCTCTTTAACGGTTGTGGGTCCACTTGGTCCTGGTCTGGGTCTCCTTCCAGTTCTCAGTCCGCTTGGTTCTGGTCTGGGTCTCCTAACAGTTCTCAGGCCGCTTGGTCCTGGTCTGGGTCTCCTTCCAGTTCTCAGGCCGCTTGGTCCTGGTCTGGGTCTCCTTCCAGTTCTCAGGCCGCTTGGTCCTGGTCTGGGTCTCCTTCCAGTTCTCAGGCCGCTTGGTCCTGGTCTGGGTCTCCTTCCAGTTCTCAGGCCGCTTGGTCCTGGTCTGGGTCTCCTTCCAGTTCTCAGGCCGCTTGGTCCTGGTCTGGGTCTCCTTCCAGTTCTTAGGCCGCTTGGTCCTGGTCTGGGTCTCCTTCCAGTTCTCAGGCCGCTTGGTCCTGGTCTGGGTCTCCTTCCAGTTCTCAGGCCGCTTGGTCCTGGTCTGGGTCTCCTTCCAGTTCTCAGTTCGCTTGGTCCTGGTCTGGGTCTCCGTACAGTTCTTAGTCCGCTTGGTCCTGGTCTGGGTCTCCGTACAGTTCTCAGTCTGCTTGGTCCTGGTCTGGGTCTCCGTACAGTTCTCAGTCCGCTTGGTCCTGGTCTGGGTCTCCGTACAGTTCTCAGTCCGCTTGGTCCTGGTCTGGGTCTCCGTACAGTTCTCAGTCCGCTTGGTCCTGGTCTGGGTCTCCGTACAGTTCTCAGTCAGCTTGGTCCTGGTCTGGGTCTCCGTACAGTTCTCAGTCCGCTTTGTGGGGGTCTCTTGTAGGGATGTAACACGGTTATTGTGACCAAAATGATCACGTTATCATTTTCATGGCAGTATCATAGAAATACCCCCCAGCATCTTTAAACATCCAAAATGGGTCTAAATGTCTACTTTGTCCTTTTGAAAGGGGAATAAAATCTCCAGTTCTGTCCGTGTGGGCGCCTTCGTCGCCTTCCACCATGTTTTCATAAACTAAAACATGGCAAACTGGGACTGCTGCTGCTTTTCCAGCCAATGAGCAGCATCGCTGAAAAACTCCCAGTGATGCTGCTCGTTGGCTGGAAAAGCAGCAGCAGTCCCAGTTTGCAAAGTGCAGTAATCAGTCACGGTTTCAACGATAATTCAATTTTAAAATGGTATTACTAATTAGTGAATGGCCGATATATCGGTCGTTCACTATTACTAATATAGGTCATTTTATCACAGTTAATCATTTTACCGGTAATCGTTACATCACTAGTCTCTTGCATGCTGGAACTGAACCAGTGGACCGGCTCTGTGAGAAGGTCTTGAAGCTGACTACAGTTCTAGTCTGATTCTAACCTGTAAGGCGTGATGTCTCCATCTTCATCAGCATCATCATCACTCTTCTGCACTGGTGATGATCCACCACAGACCAGTTCCAGACCAGCTGTTCTGGACTGGTGATGATCCACCACAGACCAGTTCCAGACCAGCTGTTCTGGACTGGTGATGATCCACCACAGACCAGTTCCAGACCAGCTGTTCTGGACTGGTGATGATCCACCACAGACCAGTTCCAGTCCAGCTGTTCTAGACTGGTGATGATCCACCACAGACCAGTTCCAGTCCAGCTGTTCTAGACTGGTGATGATCCACCACAGACCAGTTCCAGACCAGCTGTTCTGGACCGGTGATGATCCACCACAGACCAGTTCCAGTCCAGCTGTTCTAGACTGGTGATGATCCACCACAGACCAGTTCCAGACCAGCTGTTCTGGACCGGTGATGATCCACCACAGACCAGTTCCAGACCAGCTGTTCTGGACTGGTGATGATCCACCACAGACCAGTTCCAGACCAGCTGTTCTGGACGGGTGATGATCCACCACAGACCAGTTCCAGTCCAGCTGTTCTAGACTGGTGATGATCCACCACAGACCAGTTCCAGACCAGCTGTTCTGGACTGGTGATGATTAGAACGTGCAGGAACGTGTTAGAACGTGCAGGAACGTGTCAGAACGTGTCAGAACGTGCAGGAACGTGTCAGAACGTGTCAGAACGTGCAGGAACGTGTCAGAACGTGTCAGAACGTGTCAGAACGTGCAGGAACGTGTTAGAACGTGCAGGAACATGTCGGAACGTGCCGGAACGTGTTAGAACGCGCAGGAACGTGTTAGAACATGCAGGAACGTGTAGGAACGTGCAGGAACGTGTCGGAACGTGCAGGAACGTGCAGGAGCGTGCAGGAACGTGTTAGAACGCGCAGGAACGTGTTAGAACATGCAGGAACGTGTCAGAACGTGTCAGAACGTGTCAGAACGTGCAGGAACGTGTTAGAACGTGCAGGAACGTGTCGGAACGTGCCGGAACGTGCAGGAACGTGTTAGAACGCGCAGGAACGTGTTAGAACGCGCAGGAACGTGTTAGAACATGCAGGAACGTGTTAGAACGTGCAGGAACGTGTCGGAACGTGCCGGAACGTGTTAGAACATGCAGGAACGTGTTAGAACGTGTTAGAACGTGCAGGAACGTGTTAGAATGTGTTAGAACGCGCAGGAACGTGTTAGAACGTGCAGGAACGTGTCAGAACGTGTTAGAATGCGCAGGAACGTGTTAGAACGTGCAGGAACGTGTCAGAACGTGTTAGAACGTGCAGCAACGTGTTAGAACGCGCAGGAATGTGTTAGAATGTGCAGGAACGTGTTAGAACGTGTTAGAATGCGCAGGAACGTGTTAGAACGTGCAGGAACGTGTTATAATGTGTTAGAATGTGCAGGAACGTGTTAGAATGTGCAGGAACGTGTTAGAACGTGCAGGAACATGCAGGAATGTGTTAGAACGTGTTAGAACGCGCAGGAACGTGTTAGAACGCGCAGGAACGTGTTAGAACGCGCAGGAACGTGTTAGAACGCGCAGGAAAGTGTTAGAACGCGCAGGAACGTGTTAGAATGTGCAGGAACGTGTTAGAACGTGCTAGAATGTGAAGGAACGTGCAGGAACGTGTTAGAAAGTGCAGGAACGTGTTAGAAAGTGCAGGAACGTGTTAGAAAGTGCAGGAGCGCGTTAGAAAGTGCAGGAACGTGTTAGAACGTGCAGGAACGTGTTAGAACGTGTTAGAATGTGCAGGAACGTGTTAGAATGTGCAGGAACGTGTTAGAACGTGCAGGAACGTGTCAGAACGTGTTAGAACGCGCAGGAACGTGTTAGAATGTGCAGGAATGTGTTAGAACGTGTTAGAACGCGCAGGAACGTGTTAGAACGCGCAGGAACGTGTTAGAACGCGCAGGAACGTGTTAGAACGCGCAGGAACGTGTTAGAACGTGCTAGAATGTGAAGGAACGTGCAGGAACGTGTTAGAAAGTGCAGGAACGTGTTAGAACATGTTAGAATGTGCAGGAACGTGTTAGAATGTGCAGGAACGTGTTAGAACGTGCAGGAACGTGTTAGAACGTGCAGGAACGTGTTAAAACGTGCAGGAACATGTTAGAAAGTACAGGAACGTGTTAGAACGTGTTAGAATGTGCAGAAACGTGTCAGAACGTGTTAGAACGTGCAGGAATGTGTTAGAACGTGTTAGAATGTGCAGAAACGTGTTAGAACGTGTTAGAACGTGTTAGAACATGTTAGAACGTTCAGGAACATGTTAGAACGTGTCAGAACGTGTTAGAACGTGCAGGAATGTGTTAGAACGTGTTAGAATGTGCAGAAACGTGTTAGAACGTGTTAGAACGTGTTAGAACATGTTAGAACGTTCAGGAACGTGTTAGAGCGTGTTAGAACGTGTTGGAACGTGCAGGAACGTGTTAGAACGTGCAGGAACCCTGCAGACAGTCTGGACATGGTTCTGTGTGTCTGATGTGAGGAAATAGATGCAGACCATCAGGTTTTGCTGCACTATAATGAGGCTTGTTTGGCTCGCACACCTTTCAAACCAGCACAGTGCTGAAGTGTTTCTGTGGTCCGTCCCCGCTTACCGAGCTAAAAACCGTCCACAGACCTGGAGGTGGTTTCCTCTGATGGTGAAGAAGCTTGGTTATCCTCACTGACTGATCCTGACCCAGATTAGTTTGGGTGCAGGTGCAGGTGGAGTTTAGTGTGTCATGTTAACATCTGAGCCAACAGAAGTGACTCATTGCTGTTTTCTCTCCTGTCTGTGGTTTGAGCCGTACTTGTGGTGATATCTTACATTGATCTATAAAGAAAACATGTTTTAATGTCACCCTGTCCTCATCAGTGAAAACGCATCCCTCTGTTTTCCTCCCCCACCTTGTTTTGTGACACTGTCGACAGATACCTGTGGTTGGAAGTCAGACTGGTCCACCATGAATGTCACGGCAGCAGCTGCTTTTAGAAAAACACGGAAAAGCCTAAAACGTTTCCTTTGACCGTGTAGAAAAGCCAAACGGGCTGAGCAGTCGGGGAAGCGAGGCCTGACATTCATGTTGATGCTGCGTGGACACGAAGTTCCAGCCACCGCTGCATCGTTCCTGTTCGTGTCTCGCTCTGAGATAAAGGAACGCTTTCAGTGGAAGCTGATGGAGGGCTCGTTGTTCCTTCTCCAGAGTGACCTGTTTTCCTCTCTTTCACAGTCTAAAGGCGATAGAAGTGAAAGTCTTCCACTGGTGAGTTTCTTCCTGAACACGCTCATCACCCCATCCTCGTCTCAGTGTTTAAATACTCCTCTTCACTTTCCACGCGTCTCCAGAAGAGGAAGTCTTCCTCCCTGCTGGACGCTCGCATGGCCAAGATTTACCGCCGCCACCTGCACAGCCGCAATGAGGACGACTCGGCCAGCGATG
Source organism: Atherinomorus stipes (assembly GCA_023101725.1). Taxonomy (NCBI): domain Eukaryota; kingdom Metazoa; phylum Chordata; class Actinopteri; order Atheriniformes; family Atherinidae; genus Atherinomorus; species Atherinomorus stipes. The sequence goes on along the minus strand of JALJCO010010053.1, from coordinate 49,658 downwards.
ACGATGATGAAGGTTTGAGTTCAGAAGAACCTGTAACCCTTAAAACTTCAAGCATTTGTTAATATTATTGGTCCGTCTAACATTTACAAGAAACTGACAAAGCTGGATTCTTTTAATCTCAGTAATATCCAGAACCTTTAATCTCAGTCAGCATCCAGAACCTTTAAAGGAACATTCCACCCAAAGACTGATGTAACTTTATCTTCCACTTCCCCTCATGGTGAGCAAGACTCTGCAGCACTTTTTTAATATCTGAAATGCAGCCGGTGATCAGGAAGGCTTCTGGTTTCCCCCCAACTTTCATATAATGGAGTTCACCGGTGACCGAACCAAAAAGGTCCATAAAAGTCCACAAAAACTTGTCAATATTCCTCCATACTGCTCGTCCAATGTAATCCAAGTGTCCTGAGTGGGTAGCGTCCAGAATTTACTGGAAACCATCATTTAGTAGATTTTACAGCCTGAACAGTAGAACATCTTACGTCTGCGAAGCGCACATAAGTGCATTCATGAAACTACGGAAGCCTCGGTGTTCAGAGCCTACTCTGCCAATAATACAAGCGTAGAAGAAGAAATTAGCTGTTTACATTGTGCTAAGAGCGACAGAGCTGCAGACAAACCGGGACAAACACAAGAGGGTCCAAGAGGGGTTGATGTTGATTTAAAACAAAGAAAGAAAGAAAAAGAACGCGTGATCTCGTCTGCCGCGGCTTCCGTAGTTTTATGAACCACATCGATGTGCTTGCAGGAGATGCGATGTAGTACTGATGTAGTACTAAAAATATTCTAAATGACGTCGTTTCCAGTAAATTCTGGACGCTACCCACTCAGGACACTTGGATTACATTGGATGAGCAGTATGGAGGAATATTGACAAGTTTTTGTGGACTTTTATGGACCTTTTTGGCTCGGACCCCAGCGAACTCCATTATATGAAAGTTGGGGGGAAACGAGAAGCCTTCCTGATCGCCGGCTGCATTTGAGATATTAAAAAAGTGCTGCAGAGTCTTTCTCACCATGAGGGGAAGTGGAAGATAAAGTTACATCATTCTGTGGGTGGAATGTTCCTTTAATCGCAGTCAGCATCTAGAACCTTTAATCCTAAACCTATTTTAAAAAGTCTTGATAAAATCGAGCGAGTGGGTTTAGAGCTGAGCAGTTGGTTGCTAGGCAACGCTACTTCCGTTTCTGAGGCACTAAAATGACTTAAAGTGGAGTGTTAAGGGTTAATCACGTCAATCGGAGCTCATTAACGATAAACTGGTTAAATGTATTTTGTGGTGATCTCTGCAGCACCTCACAGAAGGAAGATGGTCCTCCCACGGGGGGGACACTCCTCCAGGAGGGCCTTTGGAGCCAACAGGAGGGGCCTGCTGAGAGGAGGCTCCTCCCACAGAGGGAGCAGAGGGGGCCTGATGGGCCACAGCTCCGCCTCAGTCCTCAAGATGAAGCGAGGGATGGGCATGAGGGAGGCAGGGCGGAGGGGGCGGGGCGTGCGGCTGCGTGGGGGCTCCAGGATGCAGCGCCGAGGGGACGAGTCCGACGAGTCAGATGACGATGACGAAGATGATGAAGACGATGATGATGAGGATGATGATGAAGAGGAGGACGACATCGACAGCGAAGGAGAGAAGGAACGACTCAGTCGTCGACACAGGAGAAGGCGGAGGGCGGACTATGATGAGGATGAGGATGATGACAGCGAGGAGCAGGACTATGATGCTGAAGAAGGAGAAATGGACGCAGCGGACGATGAAGAGGAGAGGCTGGAGGATGACGAGGCTGACGAGGAAGAACGCTGGGATTCAGACCCAGAACCTCCCGTCCTCCTGGTGTCTGACCTGAACGACGACCTGCTGAGCGGCTCGTACCTGACGGTCACGCTGCAGCAGCCACACAAGGCGCAGAGGCAGGCGGGTAGGAACCAGCACGCTAACACGTCAACACGCGTGTGACGCTCGACACGTTACATGATTACGTTCCACTCACACCTGCAGCCGAACACGTCACACGTTTACACCTGCAGCCGAACACGTCACACGTTTACACCTGCAGCCGAACACGTCACACGTTTACACCTGCAGCCGAACACGTCACACGTTTACACCTGCAGCCGAACACGTCACACGTTTACACCTGCAGCCGAACACGTCACACGTTTACACCTGCAGCCGAACACGTCACACGTTTACATTCCACTCACACCTGCAGCCGAACACGTCACACGTTTACATTCCACTCACACCTGCAGCCGAACACGTCACACGTTTACATCCCACTCACACCTGCAGCCGAACACTTCACACGTTTACATCCCACTCACACCTGCAGCCGAACACTTCACACGTTTACATCCCACTCACACCTGCAGCCGAACACGTCACACGTTTACATCCCACTCACACCTGCAGCCGAACACGTCACACGTTTACACCTGCAGCCGAACACGTCACACGTTTACACCTGCAGCCGAACACGTCACACATTTACACCTGCAGCCGAACACGTCGCACGTTTACACCTGCAGCCGAACACGTCACACGTTTACACCTGCAGCCGAACACGTCGCACGTTTACACCTGCAGCCGAACACGTCGCACGTTTACACCTGCAGCCGAACACGTCACACGTTTACACCTGCAGCCGAACACGTCACACGTTTACACCTGCAGCCGAACACGTCACAGGTTTACACCTGCAGCCGAACACGTCACACGTTTACACCTGCAGCCGAACACGTCACAGGTTTACACCTGCAGCCGAACACGTCACACGTTTACACCTGCAGCCGAACACGTCACACGTTTACACCTGCAGCCGAACACGTCACACGTTTACACCTGCAGCCGAACACGTCACAGGTTTACACCTGCAGCCGAACACGTCACAGGTTTACACCTGCAGCCGAACACGTCACAGGTTTACACCTGCAGCCGAACACGTCACACGTTTACATCCCACTCGCACCTGCAGCCGAACACGTCACACGTTTACATCCCACTCACACCTGCAGCCGAACACTTCACACGTTTACATCCCACTCGCACCTGCAGCCGAACACTTCACACGTTTACATCCCACTCACACCTGCAGCCGAACACGTCACACGTTTACATCCCACTCACACCTGCAGCCGAACACGTCACACGTTTACATCCCACTCACACCTGCAGCCGAACACGTCACACGTTTACACCTGCAGCCGAACACTTCACACGTTTACATCCCACTCACACCTGCAGCCGAACACGTCACACGTTTACATCCCACTCGCACCTGCAGCCGAACACTTCACACGTTTACATCCCACTCGCACCTGCAGCCGAACATGTCACACGTTTACATCCCACTCACACCTGCAGCCGAACACTTCACACGTTTACATCCCACTCACACCTGCAGCCGAACATGTCACACGTTTACATCCCACTCACACCTGCAGCCGAACACGTCACACGTTTACACCTGCAGCCGAACACTTCACACGTTTACATCCCACTCACACCTGCAGCCGAACACGTCACACGTTTACATCCCACTCGCACCTGCAGCCGAACACTTCACACGTTTACATCCCACTCACACCTGCAGCCGAACACTTCACACGTTTACACCTGCAGCCGAACACGTCACACATTTACATCCCACTCACACCTGCAGCCGAACACGTCACACGTTTACATTCCACTCACACCTGCAGCCGAACACGTCACACGTTTACATCCCACTCACACCTGCAGCCGAACACTTCACACGTTTACATCCCACTCACACCTGCAGCCGAACACTTCACACGTTTACATCCCACTCACACCTGCAGCCGAACACGTCACACGTTTACATCCCACTCACACCTGCAGCCGAACACGTCACACGTTTACACCTGCAGCCGAACACGTCACACGTTTACACCTGCAGCCGAACACGTCACACATTTACACCTGCAGCCGAACACGTCGCACGTTTACACCTGCAGCCCGAACACGTCACACGTTTACACCTGCAGCCGAACACGTCGCACGTTTACACCTGCAGCCGAACACGTCGCACGTTTACACCTGCAGCCGAACACGTCACACGTTTACACCTGCAGCCGAACACGTCACACGTTTACACCTGCAGCCGAACACGTCACAGGTTTACACCTGCAGCCGAACACGTCACACGTTTACACCTGCAGCCGAACACGTCACAGGTTTACACCTGCAGCCGAACACGTCACACGTTTACACCTGCAGCCGAACACGTCACACGTTTACACCTGCAGCCGAACACGTCACACGTTTACATTCCACTCACACCTGCAGCCGAACACGTCACACGTTTACATTCCACTCACACCTGCAGCCGAACACGTCACACGTTTACATCCCACTCACACCTGCAGCCGAACACTTCACACGTTTACATCCCACTCACACCTGCAGCCGAACACTTCACACGTTTACATCCCACTCACACCTGCAGCCGAACACGTCACACGTTTACATCCCACTCACACCTGCAGCCGAACACGTCACACGTTTACACCTGCAGCCGAACACGTCACACGTTTACACCTGCAGCCGAACACGTCACACATTTACACCTGCAGCCGAACACGTCGCACGTTTACACCTGCAGCCGAACACGTCACACGTTTACACCTGCAGCCGAACACGTCGCACGTTTACACCTGCAGCCGAACACGTCGCACGTTTACACCTGCAGCCGAACACGTCACACCTTTACACCTGCAGCCGAACACGTCACACGCTTACACCTGCAGCCGAACACGTCACAGGTTTACACCTGCAGCCGAACACGTCACACGTTTACACCTGCAGCCGAACACGTCACAGGTTTACACCTGCAGCCGAACACGTCACAGGTTTACACCTGCAGCCGAACACGTCACAGGTTTACACCTGCAGCCGAACACGTCACACGTTTACATCCCACTCGCACCTGCAGCCGAACACGTCACACGTTTACATCCCACTCACACCTGCAGCCGAACACTTCACACGTTTACATCCCACTCGCACCTGCAGCCGAACACTTCACACGTTTACATCCCACTCACACCTGCAGCCGAACACGTCACACGTTTACATCCCACTCACACCTGCAGCCGAACACGTCACACGTTTACATCCCACTCACACCTGCAGCCGAACACGTCACACGTTTACACCTGCAGCCGAACACTTCACACGTTTACATCCCACTCACACCTGCAGCCGAACACGTCACACGTTTACATCCCACTCGCACCTGCAGCCGAACACTTCACACGTTTACATCCCACTCGCACCTGCAGCCGAACATGTCACACGTTTACATCCCACTCACACCTGCAGCCGAACACTTCACACGTTTACATCCCACTCACACCTGCAGCCGAACATGTCACACGTTTACATCCCACTCACACCTGCAGCCGAACACGTCACACGTTTACACCTGCAGCCGAACACTTCACACGTTTACATCCCACTCACACCTGCAGCCGAACACGTCACACGTTTACATCCCACTCGCACCTGCAGCCGAACACTTCACACGTTTACATCCCACTCACACCTGCAGCCGAACACTTCACACGTTTACACCTGCAGCCGAACACGTCACACATTTACATCCCACTCACAACTGCAGCCGAACACGTCACACGTTTACATCCCACTCACACCTGCAGCCGAACACGTCACACGTTTACATCCCACTCACACCTGCAGCCGAACACGTCACACGTTTACATCCCACTCACAACTGCAGCCGAACACGTCACACGTTTACATCCCACTAACACCTGCAGCCAAACACGTCACACGTTAACATCCCACTCACACCTGCAGCCAAACACGTCACACGTTTACATCCCACTCGCACCTGCAGCCGAACACGTCACACGTTTACATCCCACTCGCACCTGCAGCCGAACACGTCACACGTTTACATCCCACTCGCACCTGCAGCCGAACACGTCACACGTTTACATCCCACTCACACCTGCAGCCGAACATGTCACACGTTTACATCCCACTCACACCTGCAGCCGAACACGTCACACGTTTACACCTGCAGCCGAACATGTCACACGTTTACATCCCACTCACACCGGCAGCCGAACACGTCACACGTTAACATCCCACTCACACCTGCAGCCGAACACGTCACACGTTTACATCCCACTCACACCTGCAGCCGAACACGTCACACGTTAACATCCCACTCACACCTGCAGCCGAACACGTCACACGTTTACACCTGCAGCCGAACACGTCACACGTTTACATCCCACTAACACCTGCAGCCAAACACGTCACACATTTACATCCCACTCACAACTGCAGCAGAACACGTCACACGTTAACATCCCACTCACACCTGCAGCCGAACACGTCACACGTTTACATTCCACTCACACCTGCAGCCGAACACGTCACACGTTTACATCCCACTCACACCTGCAGCCGAACACGTCACACGTTAACATCCCACTCACACCTGCAGCCGAACACGTCACACATTTACATCCCACTCACACCTGCAGCCGAACACGTCACACGTTTACACCTGCAGCCGTACACGTCACATGTTTTACATCCCACTAACACCTGCAGCCAAACACGTCGCACGTTAACATTCCACTCACACCTGCAGCCGAACACGTCACAAGTTTACACCTGCAGCCGAACACGTCACACGTTTACATCCCACTCACACCTGCAGCCGAATACGTCACACATTTACATCACACTCACACCTGCAGCCGAACACGTCACACGTTTACATTCCACTCACACCTGCAGCCGAACACGTCACACGTTTACATTCCACTCACACCTGCAGCCGAACACGTCACACATTTACATCACACTCACACCTGCAGCCGAATACGTCACACATTTACACCTGCAGCCGAACACGTCACACGTTTACACCTGCAGCCAAACACTTCGTATGTTTACATCCCACTCACATACATGGACCGTCTGCCAGTGATAGAAGAGGGATAAATTACAGTAAGATTAAACGTCATCAGGTTCATTTATTTTTCTCTATAATTCTAGTAACAAAATTCTTTTTCACAAAGAGCTTTTTTAGGAATTGTAGTTTCCCATCAGCTGAACTTCAACTAAAAATCTCTGAAATTAAACCAAAATGCTGAAAGACATCAGCACATAAATCTCCACTCACCAGAGAATCTGTTAACTGGCAAATGATTATTTTCCAGTTCACCACATTAACCCCTTCATGCCGTTGTTGCAAATCAAAATACTGTTGGTTGTTTTATTGTTTTTTTTTTCTTATTAGAATCTGCTTTTTTAAATGTTTTTACTCTTAAATTTGTTTAATTTTAGATTGTACTTTTTTATTCCAGTCTTTTTCTGTTTGTTTAGGTTTTTTTTTTTTTTTTTAACTGTATTTGGTTTTAATATACTTAAAAGAAAGGAAATGGTGCTCGGTGCTAGAAGTGAGTGAGACTCTGCTCTGTTCAGGCTCCATTGTTCCGAAGCTGGAGGCAGCCATGGGTCCCAGGACGGGTGGAGGTGGGGGCCAGCAAGGCTTCATCCAGAGAAAGGCCGCTCTGTCCAGACCTTCACGACTCAGAGCCTCCGACGCCGCGGCTGACGGGTTTGCTCCGAGAGGACCGGGCAGGTAGGTGACCCGAGATTCGGGTCGGCAGCCTAAAGGTCCGGTTCTGGACGAGACCATCGCGTGACGCTCCTGTCTCGTCTCACAGGCCTCGTCTTCGCGGCAGCCACGGGGACAGAGGAACCAGGACTCACTCTGCGTCGTCTTCAGGGGACGAGGAAGCCACTCCGCCTCCGTCCTCCTCCATGTCTCCTCTGTCCCTGCTGTCTCTGCCGTCCTTCAAGGACGTGGGCGGTGACCGAGGAGGGGAGAAGGAGGTGTGGGTGTCGGTGTTCAGATACCTGAACAGAGCGGAGCTGCTGGCCTGCATGACCGTGTGCAAGGCCTGGTACCGGTGGTACGTTCCCGTCCCTGCAGCCTGCAGCAGCGGCGCTTCTGCACCCAACCAGGGCGTGCAGTTAATCCAAGTTTAATCGTCATTCCAATTTTTCTGTCAAACAATATCCAAACTAATATGATCAAGTTGAAACAATTAGTTTTGGGGGTTTTTCTGTTTTGTTTTTGCCTTTTTTCTTGGCACAATTTCTAAAAGTTATTCTGAGGTCATCCCTGGCCGTTATGTTGCCTGTCATTACCAAAAATGTTAGATTTGGGATTTTCTAGCGTTCCGCTAAAGCGCAACAAAGTTTATTTTGGGATGTTTTTATGTATGCACACACACACACATATATATATATATATGTATGTGCTGCTGTGTGTGTAATGTATAGTAAAATAATGGTGATAATGATTTTTCCATAATCACAGCCCTACCACCAACGCTGCGCCTCTCTGTCTGCAGGAGCTGCGACAAACGTCTGTGGAGCCGCATGGACGTGAGCCGCTGCAGCCCGCTCAGCAACCAGGCCCTGGCCGGGATCGTCAAGCGCCAGCCCTCGTCCCTTGACCTGTCCTGGACGCCGCTGGCCCGGAGGCAGCTCAACTGCCTGCTCACCAGGCTGCCAGGTACGACCATGGACCTGTAGCCACGCGTCCATGGCGTCGACTACTCTGCTCTAAAAATCAGCAACGTCAAATCCGGTTGTCGACGCGTCGCCACGCAGGCCCGAAAAATGTTCTGCCTCACGGCTCAGAGATGCCGCACATCTTCATCCTCTGAGAGGTTTACCTTCATTTATGGTTTTATGAGCAGCGGTTGGTTTGATTCTGTCTCATATGAACCGCCGGAGTCCTGCAGCAGCTCAGAGCTGGATGATGCAGCATCACCGGGCAGGACAGGGTTAAATAATGCCGCAGCAGCTGCTCATCCAGACGGTGACTACAACTACTGAACTGAGCCGCTTTCAGAAAGTTTGATCCATTTTTCACAGCATACGACAATAAACCCACCATCATATGTACCACACCGTTCATGTTCAAACGTGAACCCGTTCCGGTTTAAAGGTACCGGTCCAGCGCGCGAACCCATGCCGGCTGTTGGACGTGCCGCAGACTGTTGCAGACTGTTGGACGTGCCGCAGACTGTTGCAGACTGTGGGACGTGCCGCAGACTGTGGGACGTGCCGCAGACTGTGGGACGTGCCGCAGACTGTGGGACGTGCCGCAGACTGTGGGACGTGCCGCAGACTGTGGGACGTGCCGCAGACTGTTGGACGTGCCGCAGACTGTGGGACGTGCCGCAGACTGTGGGACGTGCCGCAGACTGTGGGACGTGCCGCAGACTGTGGGACGTGCCGCAGACTGTGGGACGTGCCGCAGACTGTGGGACGTGCCGCAGACTGTTGCAGACTGTGGGACGTGCCGCAGACTGTTGCAGACTGTTGGACGTGCCGCAGACTGTTGCAGACTGTTGGACGTGCCGCAGACTGTTGCAGACTGTTGGACGTGCCGCAGACTGTTGCAGACTGTTGGACGTGCCGCAGACTGTAACAGACTGTGGGACGTGCCGCAGACTGTTGGACGTGCCGCAGACTGTTGCAGACTGTTGGACGTGCCGCAGACTGTTGCAGACTGTTGGACGTGCCGCAGACTGTTGCAGACTGTTGGACGTGCCGCAGACTGTTGCAGACTGTTGGACGTGCCGCAGACTGTTGGACGTGCCGCAGACTGTTGCAGACTGTTGGATGTGCCGCAGACTGTTGCAGACTGTTGGATGTGCCGCAGACTGTTGGACGTGCCGCAGACTGTGGGACGTGCCGCAGACTGTGGGACGTGCCGCAGACTGTGGGACGTGCCGCAGACTGTTGGACGTGCCGCAGACTGTTGGACGTGCCGCAGACTGTTGCAGACTGTGGGACGTGCCGCAGACTGTGGGACGTGCCGCAGACTGTTGGACGTGCCGCAGACTGTTGCAGACTGTGGGACGTGCCGCAGACTGGTGGGACGTGCCGCAGACGGTTGGACATGCTGCAGACTGTTGGACAGTTGCGTATGGGGAGATTCTGGCATCCCAGCGGCTGGAGGTGTTTTTCTGACGTTGTGATATCAGGACCACCAGAAGCTGCAAACGGGTTCACCAGCTTTAGGAAAGCCGCGTGGTCTAGATGATCTAATGTGGGGAGCAGCCGGGGGGGGTTAACGGTACGATATTCTATCCGTACGTGGATAGGAGACTCGTGTCTGCCCATATCTCACATTCAATCACGGTTCGATCTCTGACGAATGTTACGGTCTGAAACTGTCTCCAGGTCTGAGGGAGCTGAGGGTGACCGGTCTTCCCTGGTCCTGTCTGGAAGCGCTGGTCTCGCCCACGCTGCCCCAGCTGAAGCTTCTGGACCTGCGGTGGTGTGACGGGGTGAAGGACGCCCAGATGAAGGAGATCATCTGCCCTCCAGGTCAGTTCCTGGCGCAGGCGGGGGCCGGGCGGGGGCCGCGCGCTGTCCTGCTGACGTGTCCACGTGTGTCTCTGCAGGCCTGGAGTCGTCCCGCAGCAGGCTGAGGAACATGGTGACGCTGCACCTGTCCGGGCTGGAGGTGGGCGAGGCCACGCTGAGGCTGCTGCAGCGCCACATGCCCCAGCTGGAGAGGCTGGACCTGGCTCACTGCAAGGAGGTGGGCGACGCCTCCGTCGGCCTGCTGGCCGCCAGCGGGACGCACACCCGCAACAACCTGACGGAGCTCACGCTGGCAGGTGGGTGTCGGCGTCCAGAGTCCGGCTCAGGGGCCAGAACCATGATCAGCACCTGCTGAGCCCACTCCCAGCACTGATTAGATGATTTATGGTTCTGAAAGTAGAAAGCAGCGAGACTCTGACAGATCTGAACCTGCTGATGTTTGATGTAGGAAGTGACCACAAACCTGCAGGGGCTTTTATTCTGAAACTCCCCGGATGCTTTCTGCTCCTGTGTGAGCGAACGAGAGCTGCTTCTGTCAGGAACAGACTCCACGGCCATGTTTAAAGCGATGTGACGGCGTGCTTCTGGTCCAGACCGCGGTTCCTGGTCTGGACTAGACCACTGGTGACAACCGTCCTCTTAAGTCTGGCGAAAAGCCCACACATGGACCTCGTCTGTCGACTGTCCAAACCATGCCGTTCCCATCCCAGTGGTGAATGCACGCTGGTCTGGAGCTGGTTTCTGTGGGTCTGGTTCAGGAGGAGTTCTGGTTGGAACCGTCAGAACTTCAGCCGGTCCACGTGGGTCCGCGTGGTTCCATGTGGGTCCGCGTGGGTCCGTGGGCGTTTTAATAAAACCTGCCGGGCTGATCTATCCTAATGTGTCGTCATGGAAACTGAAGCAGTGATGCTGCTGTGTGTGTGTGTGTGTGCGTGCGCATGTGTGTGTGTGTGTGGGCGCGTTTCTGCAACATTGTGGGGACCATGTTCTGGATTTTACCATCACTGTGGGGACGTTTTGGGGACATTTTCCCGGTCCCCATGGGTCCAAACCCCATTTTGAGGGTCAAAATTAGGTTTTAGAGATGAAGTTACATTAAGTTTTGGTTAGGTTTAGGACAGGGTTAGGTTTAGGCCATTGGTTATGGGTGTTAGGTTTAGGACAGGGTTAGGTTTAGGCCATCGGTTATGGGTGTTAGGTTTAGGACAGGGTTAGGTTTAGGCCATCGGTTATGGGTGTTAGGTTTAGGACAGGGTTAGGTTTAGGCCATCGGTTATGGGTGTTAGGTTTAGGACAGGGTTAGGTTTAGGCCATCGGTTATGGGTGTTAGGTTTAGGATACGGGGGCTAGGGAATGCATTATGTCAATGAATGTACCCCACGGGGATATGAAAACAAACGTGTGTGTGTGTGTGCAGGCTGCAGCGAGCTGACGGACGGCTGTCTGTCCTACCTGAAGCGTCTGTCCTCTCTGACCCTGCTGGACCTCCGAGGCTGCGGGGGGGTGAGCAGGCGGGCCTGCGACGCCTTCATCTCAGACCTGTCCCACGTGGCCCTGTTCTGCATGATGGAGGAGAAGCTGATCCAGCGCCTGGACTGACCGTCTCCACGGTAACCGGGAGGTCTGGAAGATCCTCTCTGTCTCTGAAAAGCCTGCGAGGTTCGTGGGGGGGGGGGGCTCTGAGTCCATCTGCTGGGACAAAAACCCTTTTCTGTCGTCCGTTGGCTGACGAGCCGCTGCCTCCTCACGTTCCTGCGTCCGGACTGATGTAAATAATAAATATGTGTGTGTTCGGAGGAAAGTTGCTTTCTGTCCGGGACAAACTGATGGACTAGACGTAACCTGCTGGGTGGACTCGCCCGACCAGGACCAGGTGGTCTGGAAGCAGCTGGTACCAGAGGAGGATGCACGGAGCTGGAGTCCAGCTGGACTGAAGACTGGTCTGCAACTCTGATCTGGGGGGGGGGATAACTCCGTCTGTGTGGAGAGCTGTCGGCTTCACAGCAGCATGAGAGCCGGATCGCGGTCCTGGTTCTGGACTGGAGGGAGTCTCCGGGTCCCGGAGAGGCGTTTTCCTCCTCAGCCAGAGAGCTGCGACGATCCAGGCCTTTTGGAAAAACAACCTGGAATGTTTGATGAAGACTAATCCGTTTTATTTCCACTTTCAGGTTCTGAAATTTAAAATAAAAACTTTCCAAAAGAGGATTCAGTCTGACTCTTTTGTGGGACGCGCCGAATAAGAGGATGAATAAATGAAAACGCAAGTATTTGTGGGAAATTGTGCAAAAAAAGTCCCTAATTTCCAGCTAATAAGAAAAATAATTTAAAAAAATGTCACTGGTACTTCAGGTGAATCTTTCCCCCCCCTCTCTTCTAACGTGTCCTGTCCAGCACGGTAGCGGCAGAATGATAATCTGGCTGCTTTGTTGTGTTGAACAGATTCGATTTGCAAAGAGGAACTTTATGAACATCCAGTTGTCCTCAAAATTATTCCATTATCAGAATCGGCTCTGAAATTAGTCGAAACTGACAAAAATAATAAATAATGTTATGAAAATCATAACATTATTTATTTTATAGTTTAACAGAAATATAAAATAAAACAAGAAACAAGCATGATGGGGCTCCTGATAAGCGTGTAAATCGCTGGTTAGATCATGATACAATATTATATTGATATGACGGATAAGCGATTCGATATCTGCCGATATCTCAGATTCAGTCAGGATTTCGACTTAAGATCCACCGATCGATATGTTACAAGTTATAAAAAATGTTTAACATAACTGTAATCTTTGCAGTACAACTATAAACATGGATTTATTGTGAAAATATTGTCAGAGAACCTTCAAAATAAAGCCATTTTCATGATAAAAGTGGGCTTGACATGGATTGAACCGAACCCAGAAGGTGGATTCAGTCTGGATTTTAGGCTGGACTCGCTCAGAGGGAGAGTCTGAGGAAGCCACTTTCACCATCTTTCTTTCATTCATGTTCATTTGAAACCTCTAAATGTGTCCGTGTTCGTGAGGTCTAATGGCCACATTTATTTCCCATCGTAGTGGAGAGGACCGCTGGAGGATTTTCTGTTTCTATTTTCTTTTCAAAATCAAAGAAACTTCTTTTGACTCAGTTCTGCGTGCTTCTCCTCACATATCTGTCTGCGTTGTTCATTTCCTATTGGAGCTCTTTGCCAACAGCAGCTTTGATGTCAGCAAGAACAAAGTAAAACTCTGACATCAGTCAGAAATATTGTGTCTGGTGCAGAGCAGGTGTTTGGCTGGAACTGTTCCAGAGACGAGCAGATGAAGGAGAATCCGGCTGCAGATGAAACCTTCCGTCTCCGGAAAGAACAACAGTGCGTTTCAGTCAGGAAGAATTAGCTGAAGCAGAACAGACGCAGAACGCTGACACCTGCTGGTGGATGTGGAACACAGCAGCCGTGCTGCTGCACATCATCTGGATCTGATCTGCCGGACCGAGAACCTGGATCAGGCTGATCCCATCCCAAATTACCCGGCTCGGAACGGACATGGATTACCTGATCCTGGATCCCAAAGGGAAGGATCAGCAGATCCGCATCAGTTTCATCCAGATTAAAGCTGAAAAACCGGGTCCAGGTGTTTTCTGTAACGTCCAATCAGATGTCTGCTGGTTTCAATTTGTCCGGGATTCCCCCCCCAAAAACAACAAAAAAACTATTTTATTTTACTAAATCATAATGATGTAAATGTTAATTATTGGATTTCTTTTTTTCTCAGTTTTGTGTTCTTTGAATTATTTTGTTGAATTCAGCCTTTATTCAGAGGGGGTGTAAACTTTCACCACAACTGCACTTCTGGTGGAATTTCTTTCATCCGGTCCAGCAGGATGATGATCCGGCTGCACTGTTGTGTTGAATTCTGAATTTATTCGTTTTATTTAATGAAATGCTTGTTTATAACTGCGTTTTACGTCACACTGCTGGACCTGACGAGAACACAGAGAAGGTTAAGAAAAGAAATTAGAAGTTGTTATAGTTAAACTAATAAAAAAAACTACAAATGAAAAAAACATTTTTAACTGAAAGATAAAAAAATACGTCGATTTTTTTCTTTTTACAAAAAATAACTGAAACTGTACTGTCTTTACAAAACTAACTAGAACTAAAATTATTGCGAAAACATCCTTAATTTTAGTCTTTGTAAATGTATTTAATACATGAGCCTTTTGGGTTGATATGAAATCTGTTTCTATGTAATCTGTTTACTTTGTTCTACCGGTTTTACTCTGAGTGACTTTCTGATGATTTTGAATGTCACACCAGACAAATACCTATCATTTATGGGGAGGGGGGGACCAAAAAGTAACACTGAAGCTAATAAAAACTAAACTAAAACTAAGCATTTTCCCAAAAATAAAAGCTATTAAAAACTAGCAAACCTGCTCAAAAAACTAACTGAACTGAAAAAAAGTCAAAACTGAAACTAATTAAAAATCGCAAACTTTTCTAACCTTAAACAGACCAAAGAAAGAACAAGTATATACGACAGTCACTAAATTCCAAGCTCATGAGAAATGGATTGAAAAATATTACAGTCGTACTTTCAGTGTCGGCTTGTGGAAGTTCACCATTATTTCATTGAAAAAACGTATAAAAACCTACAAATGTGAAGTTTTTAATTCAAAATATTAGTTTGTTTATTATTTTTAGTCCATGTTATCGTGATCGGTTGGGAAAGCCCATGGAGCCAGACCTGGGGGGGGGCAGACCTGGGGGGGCGCTGCAGAAAGGAGGCTGAACAAACGCAACAAAGCCTGATCTCTGGGTGCTAGATCCTCTGAAACTGATCCGCTCCGTCCGTCCACAAGCCGGCTCGCTTCCGCCGCAGAGCGACGGGCCTGGCCCACGGAGCGCCCCAACCTCCGTGAAAATGGCTAAATGCGGAGCCCCCCCACTGTTAACAGGCAGAGCTGCAGGCCTGAATCTGATGAGGAGAAAATGGTGATGCTGGTGGGAAAAAGCGACACGTCTGCATCCAGCACCGCCCGCTGAGACCAGTTCAGGTCATGCCGCTATCTCCGGGTGGGACGGAACAACTCGTGACACACTCTCCAGTTTCAGTTTTATTACAAACCAACATTGACATGAACAGTGAAGAAGCTGCAGGTCTAGTAGCTCCGGGTGGTTTCGTAGGACTCGGGGAAAGGCAGGCTGACGTGTCCGCTTCCCGCCACCAGAGGCAGGATCCCGGCGTTGGGAACCACGTTCCAGGACAGCGACAGGGTGATGTTCTTGTTGGCCCTGCAGACGAGCAGAGGACACGTCCATGACAGCGCTCCTGTCGTCACACATGGAGACGACGAGCTACGCTAACACCAGCACATAAAAATGCAAACATAAGACCAGGTTAAAGATCCCAACAGGGCTGGGACAATCCGCAATGAAATCGGATAGCAGCAACTGGAAGGTTGCCGGGCAACTTGCAGTTTACTGAGCATTCAGAGATGTTTCTGGAGGAAAGACACGACTGTTAGAGAAGCCCCGGTTACAAACGGACTCGCTCCTCAGTGCAGGAACACCGTCAGCAGGGAGCATCTCCGATCCGAACTGACGCAGCCGTTTGCTTCAACAGAGCAGACTAATGCAAATAAACACTGTTGTAACGTGTAACTACTGACATGTTCACACAAGCGCTTCATAAAGAGTTCATGAACACATCATCCAGCAAAGCTGATTCTAAGCTTGTTAGTGCACGTTAGCCTGGATGGAAGTTAGAATATTAAAGTATTATACAATTACATAGTACTGAAAATGAAATGAAAAATACTGTATTCGTACCAGAAGGGAAATTCAGAATGAGTTTCTGTATCTCTCCGTCCTACAGTGAACCTGACGCAGCCTCCCACTGAACACACTGATGATTCTTCACCGTGTTGTGGAGAGGAGGAACAATCCTCCATCATCTTTTTTATTATTATATTATATTAGTATTATACATATTAGTAATATATACATATACAATACATGTAATAAGTATAATGGTACTTATTACAAATCCACATCACAGGAGTTTCAGCTCACTCATGCAATCAAATTCGAATTATTCACGCAGCCATGCCGACTGGTAGCGATCAACATAAGCCCCCCCCCTTGCCAATTTAATCGTGTATTGGCAATCTTGAGCCATGACAATCTACAATTTGAAATTTAGAGGCAATCGTGCAGCCCTAGATCCCAACCTACAAAGAAGACGATCAATGAATACTGAGGATGGATCAGCCGCCAAAATCTGTGCTGTTTTCAGGGGTTTGATTATATATATATACATATATATAATATATATACATATATATATATATGTATACATATATATATATATGTATATACACACACACACACACACACACACACACACACACACACACACACACACACACACAGGTACTACCCAAAACATTTGAATATCCTGAAAAAGTTCATGTATTTCTGTAATTCAACTTAAAAGGTGCAATTTACACATAGTAAAGATGAATAATATGCTAATTAATATATTTCAAGCTTTTATTTGTTTGGTTGTTGCTGATTTGAAGTTGCAGCTTAAAGGAGCCGTGTCATGAAAAATGGACTTTCAGGGCTTTTCAGCATGTTACTGTTATTTCCTCATAAAAACTTCATCTAAGTAGTTTTTTTCTTCATCTGTGCATATGTGAGTATATATATGAATATTCAGCTGTAGCTTCTTAACATCACTGACTGACACCGGTATACGCAACGAGGTGCACCAATCAGGAAGCCACAAACATGCATGTGCAGCATCGTAGCAAGACGCCCTCTTTGTGGAACAGAAACTCTTAGCGAATCCTGCCCTACACACACTCTGAGGAAGAAACTAACAGCTGCAGGAAGATTTCCTCAGAGACAAGCAGCCATCAGCTCACAGACGTTTGATCCAGATTCAGGAGAAAAGAGGTTCTTTTAAGCTCTAGAGGACGGCATGCTGGGAAAAATGTGGTTGTGTTCAGCGTGGGAGTTTATTTGTTGTACTGGACGAACCGACTCCAGAGGTGGTTGGATTATAATTTCAGGAGCAGAAAAAAACTCAACTTTGTGTGTGAACTTCACTCCTGACAACTTCATGAATGTCGGGCAGTAAAGTGTTTTTTTCTCGGGGATTACTTCTGAAACCTGACGCAGTTCCTGCTATAAAAACGCCTCATGGACAGACAACAATGCTAACTGTTAGCCTATGACCTGTTAGTCAGGGGGTCCCTGTGGTACTTCTGTGGTACTTTTGTTGTAGTTCAAACTCCATATCAGACTCTGGGTGGAGCATACAGCTCCATAACAGGCTGCTTCATTTTTTCCCATCGATCGGAGTCCGATTATCCATCAATGTTTACAGATAACATCCATGTGAGCTGCTGGTGCCGGTGTTAAGAACAATTCTGTTACCTTCAGAATAAGTGTCTCTTCCGGGGCGACGTCATGAAATGGACGTAAAACATGCTGCAATTGTTCGAGAGCTCCGCGGTTCAGGACAGTCAGACATCTTACGTCCGTGTTGGAAATTAGACGATAAAAAACTAATATTTACACCAGATTAGTTTCTATGGTAACGATGGAACATGTTTAGCTTATGAACAGCAGATTCAGCTGCTTTAAGAAAACGTCAAATTCTAAAACTCAAAAAATTAGAATATTGCATGAAATCAATGAGAGAAGGACTTTAAATCCAAAAATATGCGTCCTCCTGCAGTAAAATCTTGCATGTGTACTTAGTACTTGGTTTGGTCCTTTTGCATGAATGACTCCTTAACCCGGCGTGGCATGGACGCTAGCAGCTTTAACCCAGCGTGGCATGGACGCTAGCAGCTTTAACCCAGCGTGGCATGGATGCTACCAGCTTTAACCTGCGTGGCATGGATGCTACCAGCTTTAACCTGCGTGGCATGGATGCTAGCAGCTTTAACCCGGCGTGGCATGGATGCTAGCAGCTTTAACCCGGCGTGGCATGGATGCTAGCAGCTTTAACCCGGCGTGGCATGGATGCTAGCAGCTTTAACCCGCGTGGCATGGATGCTAGCAGCTTTAACCCGGCGTGGCATGGATGCTAGCAGCTTTAACCCGGCGTGGCATGGATGCTAGCAGCTTTAACCCGGCGTGGCATGGATGCTAGCAGCTTTAACCCGCGTGGCATGGATGCTACCAGCTTTAACCCGGCATGGCATGGATGCTACCAGCTTTAACCCGGGTGGCATGGATGCTACCAGCTTTAACCCAGCATGGCATGGATGCTAGCAGCTTTAACCCGGCGTTGCACGGATGCTAGCAGCTTTAACCCGCCGTGGCATGGATGCTAGCAGCTTTAACCCGGCGTGGCATGGATGCTAGCAGCTTTAACCCGGCGTGGCATGGATGCTAGCAGCTTTAACCCGGCGTGGCATGGATGCTAGCAGCTTGTGGCATATCTCAGCTGTTATGGAGACCAACATGCTTCCATCACAGCCTTGAGCTCTTCTTTATTGTTCGCTCTCTTCCCGTTCAGCTTTCTCTGATGATGCCCCACATGTTCTCAATGGGGTTCAGGTCAGGTGGGTTTGCGGGCCAATCCAGCATGGTGATCCATGGTTGTTGAAGCAGGATTTGGTAGTTTTGGCAGTGTGGGCAGGTGCCAAGTCCTGCTGGAAGATGAAGTCTGCATCCCCATACAGCTGGTCCACTGAAGCAAGCATGAAGGTCTCCAAAATGTCCTGGTAGACGGCTGCATTGATGCTGGACTTGATGAAGCTCACAGGTCCATTCCTTATGAAGTCCTCCACACGTCTGAAAGGCCCTTTCCTGACCATCTTCTCCAGGCTGCTGTCAGCCCTCCGGCTTCTACACCGTTTTCTTCCACACTTCTTCCTTCCACTTAACTGTCCATTAATGTGCTTTGAGACACTCTGAGAACATCCAGCTTCTTTTCTATCACTTTTTGTGTCTTTCCACCTTGTGCAGGGAGTCAATGATGGTTTTCTGCACAACTGTCAGATCAGCATCTTCCCCATGATTGTGAATTCTTCTAAACCAACACAGAGACTTTTTAAAGGCTCAGGGTACTTATGGAGGTGTTTGGATTACTGACCTGATTAGAATGTGACACTCTGAACCTGCAATACTGGAGCTTTTCACAATATTCTCATTTCGTTAGTTTTAGAATTTGAGGTTTTCTTAAGCTGCAACTTCTAATCAGCAACATCCAAACAAATGAAAGCTTGAAATATACTGACATGCATATTGTGTCTAAACAATATGTAAATTGCACCTTTTAAGTTGAATTATAGCAATACAAGAACTTTTTGGGTAGTACCTGTGTGTGTGTGTGTGTGTGTGTGTGTATATATATATATATATATATATATACACACACACACACACACACACACACACACACAGAGGATGATGATGGAGGAAGGTTGTCAGGATCTTCCTGGACTCACATGAAGACTGTTTCGGTTCTGTCTGGTTCAACATGTTTCATTCTTTCACCATCTGAAACTCAGATGTGATGTCATGAGCCGAGATCGCCCTCTGGTGGCGTGAGACGGTAACATTTACGCCTCCGTTTATGTGATTATGATATTATTAACATGTGAACATGATATACAAGTCACACCTGATAATAAGCCGCACGAGCAGCTTCACGATGAATAAACTGTGACTTCTGGTCCTGAAAATACGGTGACTCAATGCTGTGAATTTACCTGAGTCCGTTCCCATCGTCGAAGAAGAAGTACTTGGACTTCATGTCTCTGAGGATCAGTTTGGTGTTTTCACCTCGTAGAACGATCTTATCCCACAGCACGACCTGGTTCAGAGACTGCAACACACACATACACACACACACACGCACGCACGCACACACACACACACACACACACACACACACACACACACACACACACACACACACACACACACACACACACACACACACACACACACACAGTCGGTCTCTGGACAAACGTCTCTATGGAAACGTCTGATGCAGGAAAGCAGAACCAGT
The DNA here is from genome assembly GCA_023101725.1 of Atherinomorus stipes. Lineage (NCBI taxonomy): Eukaryota > Metazoa > Chordata > Actinopteri > Atheriniformes > Atherinidae > Atherinomorus > Atherinomorus stipes. The sequence goes on along the minus strand of JALJCO010010053.1, from coordinate 29,212 downwards.
ATTAGACCAGACAGATGCTGCAGCTCTGAGTCTGACTGATGATGATGAAGGTCCACCAGCACTGCGGTCCTGAACAACCCGTCAGCTGATCCAGTCAGAGCCAGCCAACGTAGAAACATCACACTAAACTTTATTCAACCAGGACGTAAACACACCCACAGATAATACCTGTACTTCATAGTACACGGACAAGTACACAATTACAAACTGCAGAACTGAGACCCGAGCCCCACTGGTACTGAGAGCTGGGGACTCGGTCCAGTCTGGTAGTCTCACTCCGACCGGTCTGGGGACTCACTCTGACTGGTCAGGGGGTCTGGGACCGGTCTGGGGACTCACTTTGACTGGTCAGGGGGTCTGGGACCCGTCCGGGGACTCACTCTGACTGGTCTGGGGGACTGGGACCGGTCCGGGGACTCACTCTGACTGGTCTGGGGGACTGGGACCGGTCTGGGGACTCACTCTGACTGGTCAGGGGGTCTGGGACCGGTCCGGGGACTCACTCTGACTGGTCTGGGGGACTGGGACCGGTCCGGGGACTCACTCTGACTGGTCTGGGGACTCACTCCGACCGGTCTGGGGACTCACTCTGACTGGTCTGGGGAACTAGGACCGGTCTGGGGACTCACTCTGACTGGTCTGGGGGACTGGGACCGGTCCGGGGACTCACTCTGACTGGTCTGGGGGACTGGGACCGGTCCGGGGACTCACTCTGACTGGTCTGGGGACTCACTCTGACTGGTCTGGGGGACTAGGACCGGTCTGGGACTCGGACCGGTCTGGGGACTCACTCTGACTGGTCTGGGGGTCTGGGACCTGTCTGGGACTCACTCTGACTGGTCTGGGGGTCTGGGACCTGTCTGGGACTCACTCTGACTGGTCTGGGGGTCTGGGACCTGTCTGGGACTCACTCTGACTGGTCTGGGGGTCTGGGACCTGTCTGGGGCTCACTCTGACTGGTCTGGGGGTCTGGGACCGGTCTGGGACTCACTCTGACTGGTCTGGGGGACTAGGACCGGTCTGGGACTCACTCTGACTGGTCTGGGGGACTAGGACCGGTCTGGGGACTCACTCTGACTGGTCTGGGGGACTGGGACCGGTCCGGGGGACTCACTCTGACTGGTCTGGGGACTCACTCTGACTGGTCTGGGGGTCTGGGACCGGTCTGGGACTCACTCTGACTGGTCTGGGGGACTAGGACCGGTCTGGGACTCACTCTGACTGGTCTGGGGGACTAGGACCGGTCTGGGGACTCACTCTGACTGGTCTGGGGGACTGGGACCGGTCCGGGGACTCACTCTGACTGGTCTGGGGACTCACTCTGACTGGTCTGGGGGACTGGGACCTGTCTGGGGACTCACTCTGACTGGTCTGGGGGACTGGGACCGGTCTGGGGACTCACTCTGACTGGTCTGGGGGACTGGGAGCGGTCTGGGGACTCAATCTGACTGGTCTGGGGGTCTGGGACCGGTCTGGGGACTCACTCTGACTGGTCTGGGGGACTGGGACCGGTCTGGGGACTCATTCTGACTGGTCTAGGGACTCACTCTGACTGGTCAGGGGGTCTGGGACCGGTCTGGGGACTCACTCTGACTGGTCAGGGGGTCTGGGACCGGTCTGGGGACTCACTTTGACTGGTCAGGGGGTCTGGGACCGGTCTTGGGACTCACTCTGACTGGTCTGGGGGACTGGGACCGGTCTGGGGACTCACTCTGACTGGTCTGGGGGTCTGGGACCGGTCTGGGGACTCACTCTGACTGGTCTGGGGGTCTGGGACCGGTCTGGGGACTCACTCTGACTGGTCTGGGGGTCTAGGACCGGTATAGGGACTCACTCTGACTGGTCAAGGGGTCTGGGACCGGTCTGGGGACTCACTCTGACTGGTCTAGGGGTCTGGGTCCGGTCTGGGGACTCACTCTGACTGGTCTGGGGGTCTGGGTCCGGTCTGGGGACTCACTCTGTCTGGTCTGGGGGTCTGGGACCGGTCTGGGGACTTACTCTGACTGGTCTGGGGGACTGGTTCCGGTCTGGGGACTCACTCTGACTGGTCTGGGGGTCTGGGTCCGGTCTGGGGACTCACTCTGACTGGTCTGGGGGTCTGGGTCCAGTCTGGGGACACACTCTGACTGGTCTGGGACCAGTCTGGGGACTCACTCTGACTGGTCTGGGGGTCTGGGTCCGGTCTGGGGACTCACTCTGACTGGTCTGGGGGGTCTGGGTCCGGTCTGGGGACTCACTCTGACTGGTCTGGGGGTCTGGGTCCGGTCTGGGGACTCACTCTGACTGGTCTGGGGGTCTGGGTCCGGTCTGGGGACTCACTCTGACTGGTCTGGGGGTCTGGGACCGGTCTGGGGACTTACTCTGACTGGTCTGGGGGGACTGGTTCCGGTCTGGGGACTCACTCTGACTTGTCTGGGGGTCTGGGTCCGGTCTGGGGACTCACTCTGACTGGTCTGGGGGTCTGGGTCCAGTCTGGGGACTCACTCTGACTGGTCTGGGACCAGTCTGGGGACTCACTCTGACTGGTCTTGGGGTCTGGGTCCGGTCTGGGGACTCACTCTGACTGGTCTGGGGGTCTGGGTCCGGTCTGGGGACTCACTCTGACTGGTCTGGGGGTCTGGGTCCAGTCTGGGGACTCACTCTGACTGGTCTGGGGGTCTGGGTCCGGTCTGGGGACTCACTCTGACTGGTCTGGGGGTCTGGGTCCGGTCTGGGGACTCACTCTGACTGGTCTGGGGGTCTGGGTCCGGTCTGGGGACTCACTCTGACGGGTCTGGGGGTCTGGGTCCGGTCTGGGGACTCACTCTGACTGGTCTGGGGGTCTGGGTCCGGTCTGGGGACTCACTCTGACTGGTCTGGGGGTCTGGGTCCGGTCTACGTTGGTGCTGCTAACATGTGAACAGTGAGAGAAGCTGTGAGGACGTCAGAAACTCACGTCCAGCATCACTGTTGCTCTGACGTATTTAAACGTATGATGATGATGATGATGATGATGTGTGTGGACGGCTGCAGGACTTACGTTGGTCTTGGTGGCGTACTCTGCAGACAGGTAGAGGAACAGTTGCTTGACGTTCCAGTCGAATATGGGCTGCAGATGTGTGGAGGTTAAGGAACACCAGCAGAGTGTGTCGTCTCAAACACACACACACACACACGCACACACACACACACACACACGCACACACACACACACACACACACACGCACACACACACACGCACACACACACACACGCACACACACACACACACACACTGGATCTTCATCCCACAACACACAAATAAACCCTGCATTACTTCCCCTCAGACAGACCAGCCTGACTCAGACCTCCGCCAGCAGCAGGAGGAGGCACCAGCACTCTGAAGGATATCGGCGGAGACGTCGAAGGTGATGAAGCCGAGGTCGCTGCGTTCTCTGGGTCCCGTGAAGTCGTCCACGTTCTTCCTGTTACAGAGAAAGCTGATGATGAAAGCTGCTGCAGAACAACAGAAAACACACACGAGTCCCTGCAGAACCTGAGAGCCACGAATAACCAGCATTTATGATGATAATCCTGACACCGTTCACCGGTTATCGGTTCATTCTTCGTGTTTGCTGGCAGGTTTATCCCATTCATGTCACACAGAGCAACTTTTATCAACTGAACACTGATGAACTGATGAGTCTCGCAGGAGAGATTAAACAGGGATCCCACTCAAGTTATTTTCCAGGAATTTTCAGGACTTTTCCAGCTGCTACAGTACGAGTCAAGTTATCACACAAAGGAATAATAAACTCCACCCCAAGCTTTTGGAGAAGTGTCATTTTCTACAACTGTACAACTGTACAGCGATAAAGCAGCAACGAAACAGAGACGAAGTAGCGACGAAACAGAGACGAAGTAGCGACGAAACAGAGACGAAGTAGCGACGAAACAGAGACGAAACAGAGACGAAGTAGCAACGAAACAGAGACGAAGTAGCGACGAAACAGACGAAACAGAGACAAAACAGAGACGAAGTAGCAACGAAACAGACGAAACAGAGACAAAACAGAGACGAAGTAGCGACGAAACAGAGACGAAGTAGCCACGAAGTAGAGACGAAACAGAGACGAAGTAGAGACAAAACACAGACGAAACAGAGACTAAACAGAGACGAAAAAGAGACAAAGTAGCGAAGAAACAGAGACGAAGTAGCGACGAAACGGAGACAAAGTAGCGACGAAGCAGAGACAAAACGGAGACGAAACAGAGACAAAACAGAGACGAAGTAGCGACGAAACAGAGACAAAACAGAGACGAAACAGAGACGAAAAAGAGACAAAGTAGCGACGAAACAGAGACGAAGTAGCGACAAAACAGAGACAAAGTAGCGACGAAGTAGAGACAAAACGGAGACGAAACAGAGACAAAACAGAGACGAAGTAGCGACGAAACAGAGACGAAGTAGCGACGAAGTAGAGACAAAACAGAGACGAAACAGAGACGAAGTAGCGACGAAGTAGTATATATGTATAGATAGATAGATAGATCGATCAATCGATCGATCTATATATACATATATATATATGTATATATATATATATATATATATATAGATAGATAGATAGATAGATAGATAGATAGATCTCTCTCTCTCTCTCTCTTTATATATACATAAATATTTGAGAGAGAAAGAGACAGACAGGCATCTTCTACAGTATCCGTCATTCACTTGGCCCAAAAAGAGAATGGAATTTTTAAAAAATCAACAGTTTTGTTTGTTTAAATTATTTTCAACCACAATTCAAAAGCAATATTTCAATTAACCAAATTACAATTCTGTAATTTTTTTTTATTTATTACTAGTTTCTTTAGTTTTCTCTTTATATGAATTAGTATAGTGAATTTAGCCTGTTCTTAAATTGGAGGGTAGGGTCTGGAGGAGGTCCCTGCCGGTTCGGGTCTGGGAGACCCCAGAAGCTGCAGGGACCTCAGCCTGAGCCTCCTCGTTCTGGTTCCGACCCGCTGTGAAGCTCCGTGAGGCGGAGCACCTGTGAGGAACACCTGGCTAACGGAGCTAGCAGCTGTTAGCTCCGGTCTTACAGCATGACTTTGGAGACGTGGATGTCCACCGGGACGCGTCTGTCTTTGAAGGCGGTGGTGATGAAGCAGCCGAAGGTCAGCGCCGCCATGACGCTCAGCGAGAAGGCGAACAGGGAGTTGGCTCTGGACAGGACCGTGTTCATCTTTAACCGTCTCTGCACCGCTTTCACCGCACGAACAGTCCAGGAAGAGACGGAACAGAAAACCAACGAGTTCCGGTTTAAGATTTTCAAAATAAAACTTACGATGACGATGATTCAGCAGATTAAACGGCAACGACCGACTACATGTTTATTGTTTAACGTAAAAGTGTACTTACCCCTGTTTCATCTTTGTTTTTAAGCATTCTGATGTTCGTACATGAAAATTGTTCTGCGATACATTGGTTTTATTTGCCTGTAGTGACGCCACTTCTGGTGTGTTCACTGACGTTTTGATTTTTCCGTGAACTTGACGGAGCGCAGAAAAGAAACAGGAAATTCATTGAATTTACGATGAATAAGCGGAAGTGTATGGAAGCAGTTTTTTTTTTTTTTTTTTTTTTTTTTGTCGTCACCCCTGAGTCCACAATTTCAGTCATGAATTAGGTGTCATCCAGAAAGTAAAACGGCATTTTGACACAACATAACAACAAGAAGAAGAAAAACAACAACAAAAAGCTAAATTAACATTAAAAAAATAAGAGAGGGTCTTATTCAGGGATGTAGTCAAGTGTACCCTTACCAAAAAAGTAGTATATGCAAGTAGGCAGGTATGCTTGATGTATGTCATTTTTAACTTTAAATAAGACAGCATACTTTCAGTTTGCTGTTTATGTATCAGAAGTATCCGACGAGCGTTTTGTCTGTGTTTTGTGTGGCATCTTGCGGCGCCGCCATTGCTTGGGGAACAGTCCTAATTACCTTGTATCTGCTAGCAGCGTGAATGGTAATGATAACCTATAGGTATGATAGAGATCTCTAAAGTATTCTGACACTTTTTGGTTTTGTTTCAGGACTGTACAGACCACGTAGCCTTCACATGTCCTGCAGATGAAACTAAAGGCTGCAGGACACCGTCTTCCTGATCCGTTTGTGTTTCTGACTGAACTGGTTTTATTTTCTGGTCCCAACGTTGCCCTGATCAGAGCAAATAACCTGATATTTCACAATATCTCCCAGATTAGTCATTTACTCTCAGCAACACCACAGCTGTCTCTGTTAGCATTAGCTAGCATGAACCACAGCTGTCTCTGTTAGCATTAGCTAGCATGAACCACAGCTGTCTCTGTTAGCATTAGCTAGCATGAACCACAGCTGTCTCTGTTAGCATTAGCTAGCATGAACCACAGCTGTCTCTGTTAGCATTAGCTAGCATGAGAACGTTATGCGGTGCCTCATTTTATGGAGCATAGATACGTGAAATAAAGTGTCAGATTATTGAGTGTTCACCGTAATTTTGTAGCAGTTCAGTTCATTCTTCCATCCGTTGATGTGGAGTTTGATCTTGAGAAATTTGCATCTGTGAATGTAGTATTTACCGAATATAATTACATTGTTAACAAAGAAATCTAAGTTTTTTTCTTTCAGCTGAACTCCAACTTTGATAGGCATCCAGTTAGACAGGACAACCAAAAATCAACAACAAAATCACAATCAAAGAAAATATGTTCAACAGTTCCCATGTCTATGTCACAAAATATACAAGAGTCAATTAAAACGTTTAATCAAGCAGTCATTGGATGGGACAAAACATATCTACTGTTCCACAGAGGAGAATTATGAGGAGCAAAATTGTGATGAGGAAGCAGAATGGAGACCTGTATCAAATGCAAATTATGCTAATTTTCTACTGAGCCATGATTTGAATACTAATGTGAGTGTGATGCTTGGTGGTCTACAGGTACGATAAGAAACTCAGACAAAGATCCACATCATTTTTTCAACATTTAAATCATAATATTACACTATTTCTATCACATTAATGTGTATTTACCTTGAAAATGTAATTATATCATAAAGAAAATGATCAAATGAGGTCCTCTGACAAAGAACAACATATTATTGTTTTTACAGTTTATATAATCAATATAGGAATTCACACGGCTCTGATGGAAAAAATGTACCTCATGATTATGAGATAAGTCATTAATTTGAGATACTTGTGAACTTGTCTGGTAAACCGTGGATACTGGTTCCTGCTCCACTCTTACCGCTCTTATATATGTTCTGGAAATAATCTTGCTTTTACTGACACTTTTACTCCTTACTGAGGAAAAGCAGGAACACTGACATCCATCAGTTTTCCTTTCTTGAAGTTTTATTTCGTCATTCATTCTGCTAATGGAAACATATTGATTTTATTGCCTTGTTCTGTTGTTTAAGTCATTAAAAGTTGGTTTTTGCAGATGTTTCACTGGTTTTCTTGTGTCTGCACCAGTTCCACCAGCTGGAGGTCCAGAGAGTTTATAATTAAACCCAGCTGTAACTCAGATGCCTCCTTCTACATTTATTTAAAGGAATAGTTCACCCTCAGAATGATTTAACTTTATTTTCCACTTACCCTGATGGTGAGAAAGACTCTGCAGCACTTTTTTAATATGTCAAATGCAGCCGGAGATCAGGGCGACTTCTCGTTTCCCCCCAATGGAGTTCGCCGGGGTCCGAGCCAAAACGGTCCATAAAAGTTCACAAAAATTCCCATGTAATCCAAGTGTCCTGAGTGGGTAGCGTCCAGAATTTACTTGAAACTACTCCATTTAGTATATTTTTAGAGTCTAAACAACACTACATCACATGCCTAGCAAGCACGCCGATGCACGTTCACGAAACTACGGAAGCCACGGCAGACGAGATCGCACGTTCTCTTTTTCTTTCTTTCTTTCTTTCTTTTAGATTAATATCCAGCCCCTCCTGTGTTTGTCCCGGTTTGTCTAGAGCTCTGTCGCTCTTAGCACAATGTAAACACCAAATTTCTTCTTCTACGCTTCCATTATCGGCAGAGTAGGCTCTGAGTGCCGAGGCTTCCGTAGTTTCGTGACCGCGCATGTGCGCGCATCATTGAAGTAAACAATACTCCTTATTAGACTCTAAAAATATAGTAAATGACGTAGTTTCATGTAAATTCTGGACGCTACCCACTCAGGACACTTGGATTACATTGGACGAGCAGTATGGAGGAATATTGACAAGTTTTTGTGGACTTTTATGGACCTTTTGGCCTCGGACCCTGGCGAACTCCATTGGGGGGAACGAGAAGCCTTCCTGATCTCCGGCTGCATTTGAGATATTAAAAAGTGCTCCAGAGTCTTGCTCACCATGAGGGAAGTGGAAGATAAACTACATCATTCTGAGGGTGAACTATTCCTTTAACCTTTCAGGTCTCAGGTCTGAACACTTTGAAGTGCTTTTTTCTCCCCCAGGATCTGCTCGCCTGGTACACCAGCCCGACCAATGGCATGGAAGATACGCGGCAAGGCTTTGTCTTTGTGACATACACGGCCAACATGCTCAATACCAACTCTTTTATAGAGCTGGACGTCAATTCTCTCATAAAACAACAACAAACCAACAAGCTTAGAATTAAATCTCACTTTGTTTTTATTTATGTTATTTATGAATTTACGTATTCATTTATCACTTATAAATGTATAAACTCTCAATAAAAACTTCAATATAAAACTGAGATCAATACTAAAACTGTCTGGTTTTCCTCTGCAGGGTGCAGGAAAAATTTCAGTAGAGGTGGAGGAACGGAGCAGGATGTCCAACTCGGGCAGGATGAGGGGCCAGCCTCAGCCCCTGGGGGCGCCCGACCACCCCAGGCCAGGGAGGGGGGAAAAGGGACGGGAGCGGAAAGGGTCGGCGGAGGGGCCAGAGTCACCGGCCCAACATCCCCAGGCCCCGCAAACCCCCCAAGAGGCACGCAGAGCTGCTTCCCCCCTCCCCTTTCTTCCCCCACTCTATCGTATCACCCCTACACCCTACTTCAAACAACCGACAACTTTACCCCCGTCAACACTCCCCCATCCCATCCTCCTCCCGCCCCTCCTGCATAGCCAGCTAGTCCCCGCACATCCGCCCCCGTTACCCATGCCCCCTCTCTCTAAACCCAAGCCCACCCCCACCCAGGCCGTGACATGCACAATCCTCCACCCCCAGAACCCCCGCCCATTCACCCACCCACACACCTCCCTCATTCACTCAGCTGCCCCGCATCCGATCCCTTCACAGATCCATCCCCACTCCCCACCCAAACCCCTCCAACCCGATACACACAAACCCCACCAATACACCACCCCTCCCACACTCAAACATTCATCTCCCATGCACCTTCACCCACCCCTTCGTCTCCATACACTCCCACAGGCAACCATACACCCATCCCCCTGCATTCATGTCCCCCCTCCAGTCATACACCCACCCACATACACCAAGGATGGGGACCATGGGGCCACCAGCCCCCCCCCACGCCACAAGTCCACCGCACCCAGCCCCCGGACCATGCGAGACTAACCCGCACGAGATCATTCGTGCAGGTCAGTCCCAACCAACACAGCGGTCGGGCAGGACAGGCACCCGGCGCGGAAAAGACCCGGCCACCCCGCAACCCCCCACCCTCACACATACACCTCTACTGACACACACCCGCACGCACACAGCAGAAGCGCCCCGGCCCCCGGCCCAGTGACTAGACACCAGGTCGTGAGGACCGGCCAAAACCAGAGGAGGCACGTCCCACCGGCCTGCCCCCCCCCCCCAGCGCCAAGCCGGGCCCCCTGGGTGGAAGTTAAAGGTGGAGGTTAAGGGTCGAGGATAAAGGCGGAGGTTAAGGGTTAAGGGTAAAGGTGGAGGATAATGGTGGAAGTTAAAGGCGGAGGTCAAAGGTGAAGGACAACAATGAAGGATAAAGGTGGAAATTAAAGGTGGAGGTTAAGGGTACGGGATAAAGTTGGAGGATAAAGGTAAAAGATAAAGGTGGAGATTAAGGATGGAGGATAAAGGTGGAGGTTAAGGGTGGAGGATAAAGGTTAAGGGTGAGGATGAAGATAAAGGATAAAGGTGGAAGATAAAGGTGAAGGTTTAGGGTGGAGGAAAAAGGTGTAGGTTAAGGGTGGAGGATAAAGGTGGAGGTTAAGGGTGAAGGGTAAATGTGGAGGATAATGGTGGAAGTTAAAGGTGGAGATTAAGGATGAAGGGTAAAGGTGGAGGTTAAGGGTGAGGATGAAGATGGAGGATAAAGATGGAAGATAAAGGCGGAGGTTAAGGGTGAAGGGTAAAGGTGGAGGATAATGGTGGAAGTTAAAGGCGGAGGTCAAGGGTGAAGGACAACAATGAAGGATAAAGGTGGAAATTAAAGGTGGAGGTTAAGGGTACGGGATAAAGTTGGAGGATAAAGGTAAAAGATAAAGGTGGAGATTAAGGATGGAGGATAAAGGTGGAGGTTAAGGGTGGAGGACAAAGGTAAAGGTTAAGGGTGAGGATGAAGATAAAGGATAAAGGTGGAAGATAAAGGTGAAGGTTTAGGGTGGAGGAAAAAGGTGTAGGTTAAGGGTGGAGGATAAAGGTGGAGGTTAAGGGTGAAGGGTAAATGTGGAGGATAATGGTGGAAGTTAAAGGTGGAGATTAAGGATGAAGGGTAAAGGTGGAGGTTAAGGGTGAGGATGAAGATGGAGGATAAAGATGGAAGATAAAGGTGGAGGTTAAGGGTGAAGGGTAAAGGTGGAGGATAATGGTGAAAGTTAAAGGTGGAGATTAAGGATAAAGGTGGAGGTTAAGGGTGAAGGGTAAAGGTGGAGGATAATGGTGAAAGTTAAAGGTGGAGATTAAGAATAAAGGATAAAGGTGGAGGTTAAGGGTGAGGATGAAAATGGATGATAAAGGTGAAAGAGAAAGGTGGAGGTGAAGGGTGAGGATGAAGATGGATGATAAAGGTGGAGGTGAAGGGTGGAGGATAAAGGTGAAGATAAAGGTGGAGGATAAAGGTGGAGTTTACCTGCAGGTGATGCCAGATGGTGGATTTGGTTAAAGGTTGGAGGTGATGACAGGAAGGGAGGTGGATGCTGTACAGGTGGATGGAGGAGGCTGCAGGTGGAGACTGTACAGGTGGATGGAGGAGGCTAGAGGTGGATGCTGTACAGGTGGATGGTGGAGGCTGCAGGTGGAGGCTGCACAGGTGGATGGAGGAGGCTGCAGGTGGAGGGCTGCACAGGTGGATGGAGGAGGCTGCAGGTGGAGGCTGTACAGGTGGATGGAGGAGGCTGCAGGTGGAGGCTGTACAGGTGGATGGAGGAGGCTGCAGGTGGAGGATGTACAGGTGGATGGAGGAGGCTGCAGGTGGAGGATGTACAGGTTGATGGAGGAGGCTGCAGGTGGAGGCTGTACAGGTGGATGGAGGAGGCTGCAGGTGGAGGCTGTACAGGTGGATGGAGGAGGCTGCAGGTGGAGGCTGTACAGGTGGATGGAGGAGGCTGCAGGTGGATTCTGTGCAGGTGGATGGTGGAGGCTGCAGGTGGAGGCTGTACAGGTGGATGGAGTAGGCTTGAGGTGGAGGCTGCACAGGTGGATGGAGGAGGCTGCAGGTGGAGGCTGCACAGGTGGATGGAGGAGGCTGCAGGTGGAGGCTGCACAGGTGGATGGAGGAGGCTGCAGGTGGAGGCTGCACAGGTGGATGGAGGAGGCTGTAGGTGGAGGCTGCAGGTGGAGGCTGCACATGTGGATGGAGGAGGCTGCAGGTGGAGGCTGCACAGGTGGATGGAGGAGGCTGTACAGGTGGATGGAGGAGGCTGCAGGTGGAGGCTGTACATGTGGATGGAGGAGGCTGCAGGTGGATGCTGCATAGGTGGATGGAGGAGGCTGCAGGTGGAGGCTGCACAGGTGGATGGTGGAGGTTGCAGGTGGAGGCTGTACAGGTGGATGGAGGAGGCTGCAGGTTGAGGCTGCACAGGTGGATGGAGGAGGCTGCAGGTGGAGGCTGCACAGGTGGATGGAGGAGGCTGCAGGTGGAGGTTAAAGGTGGAGGATGAAGAGAGAAACACCTGAAGTTAACAGGGACAGATGGACGGTGATGGAGAGAAGACTTTGCACCACCCATGGTAACCACGGAGACCATTCAGGTGGAGCTTCAACCTATAGAATCCATAAAAGCAGCAAAACAGCGCAGACATTGTTATAAACATCCAGAATGAATAATAATGACAGTTATTACATTTATTTTAGTTATTACATCCATGTGGTTTCATTCCCTCATCGTCCTGTTTGCCTGATGCTCATTTTACCGACTTTGTAGAAACAGAAGGCAAATGTTTGATCTCTTTTTGTCTTTATTTGAAATAACAGATTTAAATGGTTATAAAAGCAGAGGTTCTACAGATCAGAACCAGTTCTACTGATCAGAACCAGTCCTGCTGATCAGAACCAGTTCTACTGATCAGAACCAGTCCTACTGATCAGAACCAGTTCTCCTGATCAGAACCAGTCCCGCTGAACAGAACCAGTCCTGCTGGTCAGAACCAGTCCTACTGATCAGAACCAGTCCTATTGATCAGAACCAGTTCTACTGATCAGAACCAGTCCTCCTGATCAGAACCAGTTCTACTGATCAGAACCAGTCCTACTGATCAGAACCAGTTCTACTGATCAGAACCAGTCCTCCTGATCAGAACCAGTTCTACTGATCAGAACCAGTCCTGCTGATCAGAACCAGTCCTCCCTGATCAGAACCAGTCCCGCTGAACAGAACCAGTCCTGCTGGTCAGAACCAGTCCTGCTGGTCAGAACCAGTCCTACTGATCAGAACCAGTTCTACTGATCAGAACCAGTCCTCCTGATCAGAACCAGTTCTACTGATCAGAACCAGTCCTGCTGATCAGAACCAGTCCTCCTGATCAGAACCAGTCCCGCTGAACAGAACCAGTCCTGCTGGTCAGAACCAGTCCTACTGATTAGAACCAGTTCTACTGATCAGAACCAGAACCGCTGGTCAGAACAAGAACCGCTGGTCAGAACCAGTCCTCTTGATCAGAACCAGTCCTACTGATCAGAACCAGAACCGCTGGTCAGAACCAGTCCTCCTGATCAGAACCAGTCCCGCTGAACAGAACCAGAACCGCTGGTCAGAACCAGTCCTGCTGGTCAGAACCAGTTCTACTGATCAGAACCAGTCCTACTGATCAGAACCAGAACCGCTGGTCAGAACCAGTCCTCCTGATCAGAACCAGAACCGCTGGTCAGAACCAGTCCTGCTGATCAGAACCAGAACCGCTGGTCAGAACCAGTCCTCCTGATCAGAACCAGCCCTGCTGAACAGAACCAGAACCGCTGGTCAGAACCAGTCCTGCTGGTCAGAACCAGTTCTACTGATCAGAACCAGTCCTACTGATCAGAACCAGAACCGCTGGTCAGAACCAGTCCTCCTGATCAGAACCAGAACCGCTGGTCAGAACCAGTCCTGCTGATCAGAACCAGAACCGCTGGTCAGAACCAGTCCTCCTGATCAGAACCAGTCCCGCTGAACAGAACCAGTCCTGCTGGTCAGAACCAGAACCGCTGGTCTCAGCGGTACCTCCATCACTGACTCCCATCAAGCTGCTTCAGGTGTAAAAATATGACCTCCCGCTGCGGCACGTGACCAGCTCACGTGCCCCGAACACGACGACAACATCAACAAAGTCATCCAGCCAATCAGAATCCTGCCAGCCCTGACTAGTCTCGCTTGCCGCGTCTCGCGCTGCGCCGTTTGGACGGTGTCAGGAACATGCCGGCGGCGCCGTCCGGAGCTGCGATGTCCCGGAAAAGAGCCCCAGAGCCGGCCTCGCTGCTCAGGCACGTCCCGGAGAGGAAGAGGGCCTGCTGGGGGATCCTGATCAGCCAAGGTCGGTACACGGTGTGCTTTCCGCGGAGCACGAGCTCCGGATGGAGCACGAGCTCCTAGTAAGCGTGACAGCTGTCGGACAGAAAGAGGATATATCAGCAGTGTTTTTAAAGCTCATGGTGCGTTCAGGGTCTAACATTTAACCCTGAAACCGCACTGTTCATGTGTGTTTGGAGGACTTTGTGAAGATTAAGAGATGAAAAGTGAAACCGAGCAGGAACAATCTGCAAAGTTCACACGTCAGTAACCAGAGGGGATTTGCCACAAAACTGATTTTAATCTGAGCTCTTTCACTAAATTTTAACTTCACGAAGTTAGAGATGCTGCCATGGTAACAGGCGGGATGGGGGGGTGCTCACAGTCACCCAGGTGTTGTCTGTTTCACAGATGATCCAGAGGCTTCCGAGAAATTTGTGTCTGTGAGAAAAAAAAAATCTGAGGAAGTAGTATTGTTAGTAGAAGTAGCAGTAGTAGAAGTAGCAGTAGTAGAAGTAGCAGTAGCAGTAGTAGTAGTAGAAGTATCAGTAGTAATCAGGTTTTAGGAGGCTAGAGGCTGCTTTTCCAGCATTTAGACTGCCCCACCTTGTCCACACCCCTGATCAAAGTGTGTGTTTGCATTTGTTTCCATCTCCATTCGCTGTGACGTCGACAGCTTTTCTTCATGGAGTCAAGTTAGGTTTGATTTGTTTTTGATGCTTTAAAAAATGAAAACAAAAACAAATGAACAAAACTAACAAAAAACTCTGACCTAGATAATAATGTATGGAAGCCCATTTCTGCCAGTTTGAGGAAAAAAACAAACAAACAAACTTGTATCTCATAATTATGATTTCTCATAATATGAGATAATAACTATCATAATAATGAGATACTATCTTACAATCATGACAGTATCTGTACTACCTCATAATAATGAGATAGTATTTCATAATTATGATTTAGTTATCTCATAATAATGAGATATTTTCTTATAATTGTTAGATAGTATCGATACTACCTCATAATAATGAGAAAGCGTCTTATAATTATGACTTGGTTATATCATAATAATGAGATACTATCTCACAGTTATGATAGTATCTATACTACCTAAACATAATGAGATAGTACCTCATAATTATGACTTGGTTGAGATAATATCTCATATGAATGAGATGTTTTTCTCATTATAGCATACTAACTCATAATTATGAGATACTATCTTTTAATTATGAGATAGTGTCTCTTAATAATGAGATACTGTACTATCTTATAATTATATATTTCAAAATGATGACTTGATATCTCATTAATATTAGATAACTATGTCATATTATGAGATAGTACATGGCACTTCACCACTGATATTCCACATTTCCTTACCCCACTTAAGTATTTAGAAATCAAGAGTACATAATCAGAAGAAGAGAGAAAAAGGGACAGACGAAGACATGAGACAAGAGTCGATGTCACAACGACCTTTACTGTCTGGAGAGATGTCAGACGAATGCTGATAAAACTTCTTCAACACTAAGAAATAAAGTGCACAAAGTTCCCATTTTTTTTTAATTTGCAGTTTTTATTTATCCCTTTAATAATATGTAAAACTAGAATAAAGGAAAGAAAAATCATTTATGTGCAGTTTATGACCATGTGATATTTCAGAGGTATTGTAGTGTCAAAGGTGGCCACCAGGGGGCAGAAGACAAGCATCAGATCTACAACAAGGTCTTGAAGTTTTTACCACAAAATAACGCAGGTCTCAAAAACCGTGTCAAAAACTATCCATTGGACGGTTGAATTGTAACATCTTGGCATTACAGCTCAGTGCTGCTTCTCCATGTTTATGCTGCCTTCATGTGGCGTGGGAAAAATGATCCTTTCCACTTGTGAAGCAGAAATTACCTGTGTGTTGTGTTCAAGTGCTTTTGTTGTAATGAAGTGGAGGTTGTCCTGGACTGGCTGCAGGTAGCATCTGCTCTCAGGAGGATAACCCAACATAACTGTATGTTTAATAACAAAACTCAGTTTAATGGCGATGTTATTGGAGTTCTGTGTGCTACAGCATTATGAGATCACAACGTGACTGGGAGTTCATGTGCAATTTTCAGGTCGTTTTTTTGCTTTTAACCATGATTCCAATAAGAGATCAACTGATAGAGATTTTTTTAGGGCTGATACTGACGTTTTCTCACCAGCATCAGCTGGTGGCTGATAAACCCTGTCGATATTTGGGCCCGATACTTTATTTGACTTTATGATATAATTTAATTTGATAATTTAAGCATAACATGTTTTTTATTATGTTTAAAATTGATCGTACCCGTTGGTAAATAATAAATATGTCAGTTTTCCCCCATTCTCTTTTTAAGAGGTGAGGTTCCACAAAACAGACATACCTAAAATAAACCAGGAATAAAATCAACATCAGATCAGTAACAACATGGTTATTTATACAAGTAAGAAATAAATGTGCTCATTTCACATAATAATATGTTTGCAATAATGTGACAATATTGACCTCTCAAAATCTTCATCATGCTAATGTTGTATGGATGTTTAATATTGGCTTTACATATAAATATACTGTACATATACAGTATTTATATATATATATATATATATATATATATTCTTAACTCTGCCAGAGGAGTTCATGTCATATATCAGATACTAGCAGATGTACTAACATATTTCAGATACTAGCAGGTATTAGATACTACCATATATCAGATACAAGCAGGTATTAGATACCACCATATATCAGATACTAGCAGGTAGTAGATACCACCATATATCAGATACTAGCAGGTATTAGATACTACCATATATCAGATACTACCATATATCAGATACTAGCACGTAGTAGATACTACCATATATCAGATACTAGCACGTATTAGATACCACCATATATCAGATACTAGCAGGTAGTAGATACTACCATATATCAGATACTAGCAGGTATTAGATACTACTATATATCAGATACTAGCAGGTATTAGATACTACCACATATCAGATACCAGCAGGTATTAGATACTACCATATATCAGATACTAGCAGGTATCAGATACTACCATATATCAGATACTAGCAGGTATTAGATACTACCATATATCAGATACTAGCAGGTATTAGATACTACCATATATCAGATAGTAGCAGGTATTAGATACTACTATATATCAGATACAAGCAGGTATTAGATACTACCATATATCAGATACTAGCAGGTATCAGATACTACCATATATCAGATACTAGCAGGTATTAGATACTACCATATATCAGATACTAGCAGGTATTAGATACTACCATATATCAGATATTAGCAGGTATTAGATACTACCATATATCAGATACAAGCAGGTATTAGATACTACCATATATCAGATACTAGCAGGTAGTAGATACTACCATATATCAGATACTAGCAGGTATTAGATACCACCATATATCAGATACTAGCAGGTATTAGATACCACCATATATGAGATACTAGCAGGTATTAGATACTACCATATATCAGATACTAGCAGGTATTAGATACAACCATATATCAGATACTAGCAGGTATTAGATACAACCATATATCAGATACTAGCAGGTATTAGATACTACCATATATCAGATACTACCATATATCAGATACTAGCACGTATTAGATACTACCATATATCAGATACTAGCAGGTATTAGATACCACCATATATCAGATACTAGCAGGTATTAGATACTACCATATATCAGATACTACCATATATCAGATACTAGCAGGTAGTAGATACTACCATATATCAGATACTAGCAGGTATTAGATACTACCATATATCAGATACTAGCAGGTATCAGATACTACCATATATCAGATACTACCATATATCAGATACTAGCAGGTATTAGATACCACCATATATCAGATACTAGCAGGTATTAGATACTACCATTTATCAGATACTAGCAGGTAGTAGATACTACCATATATCAGATACTAGCAGGTATTAGATACCACCATATATCAGATACTAGCAGGTATTAGATACTACCATATATCAGATACTAGCAGGTATTAGATACCACCATATATCAGATACTAGCAGGTATTAGATACTACCATATATCAGATACTATCAGGTATTAGATACTACCATATATCAGATACTAGCAGGTATTAGATACTACCATATATCAGATACTAGCAGGTATTAGATACTACCATATATCAGATACTAGCAGGTATTAGATACTACCATATATCAGATACTACCATATATCAGATACTAGTAGGTAGTAGATACTACCATATATCAGATACTAACAGGTATTAGATACTACCATATATCAGATACTACCTCGATCGCAGGTAGTAGATACTACCATATATCAGATACTAGCAGGTATTAGATACTACCATATATCAGATACTAGCAGGTATTAGATACTACCATATATCAGATACTAGCAGGTATTAGATACTACCATATATCAGATACTAGCAGGTAGTAGATACTACCATATATCAGATACTAGCAGGTATTAGATACTACCATATATCAGATACTAGCAGGTATTAAATACTACCATATATCAGATACTAGCAGGTAGTAGATACTACCATATATCAGATACTAGCAGGTATTAGATACCACCATTATCAGATACTAGCAGGTATTAGATACTACCATATATCAGATACTAGCAGGTATTAAATACCACCATATATCAGATACTAGCAGGTATTAGATACCACCATATATCAGATACTAGCAGGTATTAGATACTACCATATATCAGATACTAGCAGGTATTAGATACAACCATATATCAGATACTAGCAGGTATTAGATACAACCATATATCAGATACTAGCAGGTATTAGATACTACCATATATCAGATACTAGCAGGTATTAGATACCACCATGTATCAGATACTAGCAGGTATTAGATACTACCACATATCAGATACTAGCAGGTATTAGATACTACCATATATCAGATACTAGCAGGTAGTAGATACTACCATATATCAGATACTAGCAGGTATTAGATACCACCATATATCAGATACTAGCAGGTATTAGATACTACCATATATCAGATACTAGCAGGTATTAGATACCAATGTATCAGATACTAGCAGGTATTAGATACTACCATATATCAGATACTAGCAGGTATTAGATACTACCATATATCAGATACTAGCAGGTATTAGATACTACCATATATCAGATACTAGCAGGTATTAGATACCACCATATATCAGATACTAGCAGGTATTAGATACTACCATATATCAGATACTAGCAGGTATTAGATACTACCACATATCAGATACTAGCAGGTATTAGATACTACCATATATCAGATACTAGCAGGTATTAGATACCACCATATATCAGATACTAGCAGGTATTAGATACTACCATATATCAGATACTAGCAGGTATTAGATACCACCATATATCAGATACTAGCAGGTATTAGATACTACCTCATATCAGATACTACCATATATCAGATACTAGCAGGTATTAGATACTACCATATATCAGATACTAGCAGGTATTAGATACTACCATATATCAGATAGTAGCAGGTATTAGATACTACTATATATCAGATACTAGCAGGTATTAGATACTACCACATATCAGATACCAGCAGGTATTAGATACTACCATATATCAGATACAAGCAGGTATTACATACTACCATATATCAGATACTACCACATATCAGATACTAGCAGGTATTAGATACTACCATATATCAGATACAAGCAGGTATTACATACTACCATATATCAGATACTACCATATATCAGATACTAGCAGGTATCAGATACTACCATATATCAGATACTAGCAGGTATTAGATACTACCATATATCAGATACTAGCAGGTATTAGATACTACCATATATCAGATACTAGCAGGTATTAGATACTACCATATATCAGATACAAGCAGGTATTAGATACTACCATATATCAGATACTAGCAGGTATTAGATACCACCATATATCAGATACTAGCAGGTAGTAGATACTACCATATATCAGATACTAGCAGGTATTAGATACTACCATATATCAGATACTAGCAGGTATTAGATACTACCATATATCAGATACTACCATATATGAGATACTAGCACGTAGTAGATACTACCATATATCAGATACTAGCACGTATTAGATACCACCATATATCAGATACTAGCAGGTAGTAGATACCACCATATATCAGATACTAGCAGGTATTAGATACTACCATATATCAGATACTACCATATATCAGATACTAGCACGTAGTAGATACTACCATATATCAGATACTAGCACGTATTAGATACCACCATATATCAGATACTAGCAGGTAGTAGATACTACCATATATCAGATACTAGCAGGTATTAGATACTACCATATATCAGATACTAGCAGGTATTAGATACTACCACATATCAGATACCAGCAGGTATTAGATACTACCATATATCAGATACTAGCAGGTATCAGATACTACCATATATCAGATACTAGCAGGTATTAGATACTACCATATATCAGATACTAGCAGGTATTAGATACTACCATATATCAGATAGTAGCAGGTATTAGATACTACTATATATCAGATACAAGCAGGTATTAGATACTACCATATATCAGATACAAGCAGGTATTAGATACTACCATATATCAGATACTACCATATATCAGATACTAGCAGGTAGTAGATACTACCATATATCAGATACTAGCACGTATTAGATACCACCATATATCAGATACTAGCAGGTAGTAGATACTACCATATATTAGATACTAGCAGGTATTAGATACTACCATATATCAGATACTACCATATATCAGATACTAGCACGTATTAGATACTACCATATATCAGATACTAGCAGGTATTAGATACTACCATATATCAGATACTACCATATATCAGATACTAGCAGGTAGTAGATACTACCATATATCAGATACTAGCAGGTATTAGATACTACCATATATCAGATACTAGCAGGTATCAGATACTACCATATATCAGATACTACCATATATCAGATACTAGCAGGTATTAGATACCACCATATATCAGATACTAGCAGGTATTAGATACTACCATTTATCAGATACTAGCAGGTAGTAGATACTACCATATATCAGATACTAGCAGGTATTAGATACCACCATATATCAGATACTAGCAGGTATTAGATACTACCATATATCAGATACTAGCAGGTATTAGATACCACCATATATCAGATACTAGCAGGTATTAGATACTACCATATATCAGATACTAGCAGGTATTAGATACTACCATATATCAGATACTAGCAGGTATTAGATACTACCATATATCAGATACTAGCAGGTATTAGATACCACCATATATCAGATACTAGCAGGTATTAGATACTACCATATATCAGATACTACCATATATCAGATACTAGCAGGTAGTAGATACTACCATATATCAGATACTAGCAGGTATTAGATACTACCATATATCAGATACTAGCAGGTAGTAGATACTACCGTATATCAGATACTAGCAGGTATTAGATACTACCATATATCAGATACTAGCAGGTATTAGATACTACCATATATCAGATACTAGCAGGTATTAGATACTACCATATATCAGATACTAGCAGGTAGTAGATACTACCATATATCAGATACTAGCAGGTATTAGATACTACCATATATCAGATACTAGCAGGTATTAGATACTACCATGTATCAGATACTAGCAGGTATTAGATACTACCATATATCAGATACTAGCAGGTAGTAGATACTACCATATATCAGATACTAGCAGGTATTAGATACCACCATATATCAGATACTAGCAGGTATTAGATACTACCATATATCAGATACTAGCAGGTATTAGATACCACCATATATCAGATACTAGCAGGTATTAGATACCACCATATATCAGATACTAGCAGGTATTAGATACTACCATATATCAGATACTAGCAGGTATTAGATACAACCATATATCAGATACTAGCAGGTATTAGATACAACCATATATCAGATACTAGCACGTATTAGATACTACCATATATCAGATACTAGCAGGTATTAGATACCACCATATATCAGATACTAGCAGGTATTAGATACTACCATATATCAGATACTAGCAGGTATTAGATACTACCATGTATCAGATACTAGCAGGTATTAGATACTACCATATATCAGATACTAGCAGGTATTAGATACTACCATATATCAGATACTAGCAGGTATTAGATACTACCATATATCAGATACTAGCAGGTATTAGATACTACCATATATCAGATACTAGCAGGTATTAGATACTACCATATATCAGATACTAGCAGGTATTAGATACTACCACATATCAGATACTAGCAGGTATTAGATACTACCATATATCAGATACTAGCAGGTATTAGATACCACCATATATCAGATACTAGCAGGTATTAGATACTACCATATATCAGATACTAGCAGGTATTAGATACCACCATATATCAGATACTAGCAGGTATTAGATACTACCTCATATCAGATACTACCATATATCAGATCCTAGCAGGTATTAGATACCACCATATATCAGATACTAGCAGGTATTAGATACTACCATATATCAGATAGTAGCAGGTATTAGATACTACTATATATCAGATACTAGCAGGTATTAGATACTACCACATATCAGATACCAGCAGGTATTAGATACTACCATATATCAGATACAAGCAGGTATTACATACTACCATATATCAGATACTACCACATATCAGATACTAGCAGGTATTAGATACTACCATATATCAGATACAAGCAGGTATTACATACTACCATATATCAGATACTACCATATATCAGATACTAGCAGGTATCAGATACTACCATATATCAGATACTAGCAGGTATTAGATACTACCATATATCAGATACTAGCAGGTATTAGATACTACCACATATCAGATACTAGCAGGTATTAGATACTACCATATATCAGATACTAGCAGGTATTAGATACTACCATATATCAGATACTAGCAGGTATTAGATACTACCATATATCAGATACTAGCAGGTATTAGATACTACCATATATCAGATACTAGCAGGTATTAGATACTACCATATATCAGATACTAGCAGGTAGTAGATACTACCATATATCAGATACTAGCAGGTATTAGATACCACCATATATCAGATACTAGCAGGTAGTAGATACTACCATATATCAGATACTAGCAGGTATTAGATACTACCACATATCAGATACTAGCAGGTATTAGATACTACCATATATCAGATACTAGCAGGTATTAGATACCACCATATATCAGATACTAGCAGGTATTAGATACTACCATATATCAGATACTAGCAGGTATTAGATACTACCATATATCAGATACTAGCAGGTATTAGATACTACCATATATCAGATACTAGCAGGTATTAGATACCACCATATATCAGATACTAGCAGGTATTAGATACTACCATATATCAGATACTACCATATATCAGATACTAGCAGGTAGTAGATACTACCATATATCAGATACTAGCAGGTATTAGATACTACCATATATCAGATACTAGCAGGTAGTAGATACTACCGTATATCAGATACTAGCAGGTATTAGATACTACCATATATCAGATACTAGCAGGTATTAGATACTACCATATATCAGATACTAGCAGGTATTAGATACTACCATATATCAGATACTAGCAGGTAGTAGATACTACCATATATCAGATACTAGCAGGTATTAGATACTACCATATATCAGATACTAGCAGGTATTAGATACTACCATATATCAGATACTAGCAGGTATTAGATACTACCATATATCAGATACTAGCAGGTAGTAGATACTACCATATATCAGATACTAGCAGGTATTAGATACCACCATATATCAGATACTAGCAGGTATTAGATACTACCATATATCAGATACTAGCAGGTATTAGATACCACCATATATCAGATACTAGCAGGTATTAGATACCACCATATATCAGATACTAGCAGGTATTAGATACCACCATATATCAGATACTAGCAGGTATTAGATACAACCATATATCAGATACTAGCAGGTATTAGATACAACCATATATCAGATACTAGCACGTATTAGATACTACCATATATCAGATACTAGCAGGTATTAGATACTACCATATATCAGATACTAGCAGGTATTAGATACTACCATATATCAGATACTAGCAGGTATTAGATACTACCATGTATCAGATACTAGCAGGTATTAGATACTACCATATATCAGATACTAGCAGGTATTAGATACTACCATATATCAGATACTAGCAGGTATTAGATACTACCATATATCAGATACTAGCAGGTATTAGATACCACCATATATCAGATACTAGCAGGTATTAGATACTACCATATATCAGATACTAGCAGGTATTAGATACTACCACATATCAGATACTAGCAGGTATTAGATACTACCATATATCAGATACTAGCAGGTATTAGATACCACCATATATCAGATACTAGCAGGTATTAGATACTACCATGTATCAGATATTAGCAGGTATTAGATACTACCATATATCAGATACTAGCAGGTATTAGATACTACCTCTATCAGATACTACCATATATCAGATCCTAGCAGGTATTAGATACCACCATATATCAGATACTAGCAGGTATTAGATACTACCATATATCAGATAGTAGCAGGTATTAGATACTACTATATATCAGATACTAGCAGGTATTAGATACTACCACATATCAGATACCAGCAGGTATTAGATACTACCATATATCAGATACAAGCAGGTATTACATACTACCATATATCAGATACTACCACATATCAGATACTAGCAGGTATTAGATACTACCATATATCAGATACAACCAGGTATTACATACTACCATATATCAGATACTACCATATATCAGATACTAGCAGGTATCAGATACTACCATATATCAGATACTAGCAGGTATTAGATACTACCATATATCAGATACTAGCAGGTATTAGATACTACCATATATCAGATACTAGCAGGTATTAGATACTACCATATATCAGATACTAGCAGGTATTAGATACTACCATATATCAGATACTAGCAGGTATTAGATACCACCATTTATCAGATACTAGCAGGTAGTAGATACTACCATATATCAGATACTAGCAGGTATTAGATACTACCATATATCAGATACCAGCAGGTATTAGATACTACCATATATCAGATACTAGCAGGTATTAGATACCACCATATATCAGATACTAGCAGGTATTAGATACTACCATATATCAGATACTACCATATATCAGATACTAGCACGTAGTAGATACTACCATATATCAGATACTAGCACGTATTAGATACTACCATATATCAGATACTAGCAGGTATTAGATACAACCATATATCAGATACTAGCAGGTATTAGATACAACCATATATCAGATACTAGCACGTATTAGATACTACCATATATCAGATACTAGCAGGTATTAGATACCACCATATATCAGATACTAGCAGGTATTAGATACTACCATATATCAGATACTAGCAGGTATTAGATACCACCATGTATCAGATACTAGCAGGTATTAGATACTACCATATATCAGATACTAGCAGGTATTAGATACTACCATATATCAGATACTAGCAGGTATTAGATACTACCATATATCAGATACTAGCAGGTAGTAGATACTACCATATATCAGATACTAGCAGGTATTAGATACTACCATATATCAGATACTAGCAGGTATTAGATACCACCATATATCAGATACTAGCAGGTATTAGATACTACCATATATCAGATACTAGCAGGTATTAGATACCACCATATATCAGATACTAGCAGGTATTAGATACTACCATATATCAGATACTAGCAGGTAGTAGATACTACCATATATCAGATACTAGCAGGTATTAGATACTACCATATATCAGATACTAGCAGGTATTAGATACTACCATATATCAGATACTAGCAGGTATTAGATACAACCATATATCAGATACTAGCAGGTATTAGATACAACCATATATCAGATACTAGCACGTATTAGATACTACCATATATCAGATACTAGCAGGTATTAGATACTACCATATATCAGATACTAGCAGGTATTAGATACTACCATATATCAGATACTAGCAGGTATTAGATACTACCATATATCAGATACTAGCAGGTATTAGATACTACCACATATCAGATACTAGCAGGTATTAGATACTACCATATATCAGATACTAGCAGGTATTAGATACTACCATATATCAGATACTAGCAGGTATTAGATACTACCATATATCAGATACTAGCAGGTATTAGATACTACCATATATCAGATACTAGCAGGTATTAGATACTACCATATATCAGATACTAGCAGGTATTAGATACTACCATATATCAGATACTAGCAGGTATTAGATACTACCATATATCAGATACTACCATATATCAGATACTAGCAGGTAGTAGATACTACCATATATCAGATACTAGCAGGTATTAGATACTACCATATATCAGATACTAGCAGGTATTAGATACTACCGTATATCAGATACTAGCAGGTATTAGATACTACCATATATCAGATACTAGCAGGTATTAGATACTACCATATATCAGATACTAGCAGGTATTAGATACTACCATATATCAGATACTAGCAGGTAGTAGATACTACCATATATCAGATACTAGCAGGTATTAGATACTACCATATATCAGATACTAGCAGGTATTAGATACTACCATATATCAGATACTAGCAGGTATTAGATACTACCATATATCAGATACTAGCAGGTAGTAGATACTACCATATATCAGATACTAGCAGGTATTAGATACTACCATATATCAGATACTAGCAGGTATTAGATACTACCATATATCAGATACTAGCAGGTATTAGATACTACCATATATCAGATACTAGCAGGTATTAGATACTACCATATATCAGATATACTAGCAGGTATTAGATACTACCATATATCAGATACTAGCAGGTATTAGATACAACCATATATCAGATATACTAGCAGGTATTAGATACAACCATATATCAGATACTAGCAGGTATTAGATACTACCATATATCAGATACTAGCAGGTATTAGATACTACCATATATCAGATACTAGCAGGTATTAGATACTACCATATATCAGATACTAGCAGGTATTAGATACTACCATGTATCAGATACTAGCAGGTATTAGATACTACCATATATCAGATACTAGCAGGTATTAGATACTACCATATATCAGATACTAGCAGGTATTAGATACTACCATATATCAGATACTAGCAGGTATTAGATACCACCATATATCAGATACTAGCAGGTATTAGATACTACCATATATCCAGATACTAGCAGGTATTAGATACTACCATATATCAGATACTAGCTGGTATTAGATACTAGCATATATCAGATACTAGCAGGTATTAGATACCACCATATATCAGATACTAGCAGGTATTAGATACTACCATATATCAGATACTAGCAGGTATTAGATACCACCATATATCAGATACTAGCAGGTATTAGATACTACCTCATATCAGATACTACCATATATCAGATCCTAGCAGGTATTAGATACCACCATATATCAGATACTAGCAGGTATTAGATACTACCATATATCAGATAGTAGCAGGTATTAGATACTACTATATATCAGATACTAGCAGGTATTAGATACTACCATATCATATCAGATACCAGCAGGTATTAGATACTACCATATATCAGATACAAGCAGGTATTACATACTACCATATATCAGATACTACCACATATCAGATACTAGCAGGTATTATGATACTACCATATATCAGATACAAGCAGGTATTACATACTACCATATATCAGATACTACCATATATCAGATACTAGCAGGTATCAGATACTACCATATATCAGATACTAGCAGGTATTAGATACTACCATATATCAGATACTAGCAGGTATTAGATACTACCATATATCAGATACTAGCAGGTATTAGATACTACCATATATCAGATACAAGCAGGTATTAGATACTACCATATATCAGATACTAGCAGGTATTAGATACCACCATATATCAGATACTAGCAGGTAGTAGATACTACCATATATCAGATACTAGCAGGTATTAGATACTACCATATATCAGATACCAGCAGGTATTAGATACTACCATATATCAGATACTAGCAGGTATTAGATACCACCATATATCAGATACTAGCAGGTATTAGATACTACCATATATCAGATACTACCATATATCCAGATACTAGCACGTAGTAGATACTACCATATATCAGATACTAGCACGTATTAGATACCACCATATATCAGATACTAGCAGGTATTAGATACAACCATATATCAGATACTAGCAGGTATTAGATACAACCATATATCAGATACTAGCACGTATTAGATACTACCATATATCAGATACTAGCAGGTATTAGATATAACCATATATCAGATACTAGCAGGTATTAGATACTACCATATATCAGATACTAGCAGGTATTAGATACCACCATGTATCAGATACTAGCAGGTATTAGATACTACCATATATCAGATACTAGCAGGTATTAGATACCACCATATATCAGATACTAGCAGGTATTAGATACTACCATATATCAGATACTAGCAGGTAGTAGATACTACCAC
Organism: Atherinomorus stipes; assembly: GCA_023101725.1. Lineage (NCBI taxonomy): Eukaryota > Metazoa > Chordata > Actinopteri > Atheriniformes > Atherinidae > Atherinomorus > Atherinomorus stipes. Next base: position 474 of record JALJCO010010053.1, on the reverse strand, counting down.
ATATCAGATACTAGCAGGTATTAGATACTACCATATATCAGATACTAGCAGGTATTAGATACCACCATATATCAGATACTAGCAGGTATTAGATACTACCATATATCAGATACTAGCAGGTAGTAGATACTACCATATATCAGATACTAGCAGGTATTAGATACCACCATATATCAGATACTAGCAGGTATTAGATACTACCATATACCAGATACTAGCAGGTATTAGATACTACCACACATCAGATACTAGCAGGTATTAGATACTACCATATATCAGATACTAGCAGGTATTAGATACCACCATATATCAGATACTAGCAGGTATTAGATACTACCATATATCAGATACTAGCAGGTATTAGATACCACCATATATCAGATACTAGCAGGTATTAGATACTACCATATATCAGATACTAGCAGGTAGTAGATACTACCATATATCAGATACTAGCAGGTATTAGATACCACC